>CAJQZN010030085.1:0-12085 GCA_907164685.1 Colias eurytheme | reverse complement strand
AAGTGACAGTAGTACCCACCTCAACGCTTCGCTTATGAGGCGTGCAATATCGTTTACTAACAGAAAAACTGCACAGTTTCATTTAAAAATAGGTATGTATATCTATATTACAAATTCAGAATACTGATATTACAAATTACAATTTGATTTCAAATTTACAAAACAAAGATTAAATCTGACCTAATAGTCTTAGAATTTATAAATAATAGTCCAATAATAAAATGTTTTAGTTTTAATACATCTTGTTGCCTGCCCTTAATATCAAGTGACAATTATTAACATTATTTTGTAACTGCGCCTGTGTATTGACACATTGTATTTGTCGGCCATTTTTATTCACATCACGAATATGTGATCTTTATTTTGTTACACATAACTTGTCACGCGTATTCACCTGCACTTTACTAAGTTATGTGTTTGTTTATCACAATGTCAATTTGAAAGGTATTTCGTATATGAAATTATAATAATTTGAAGTAAGTAATAGGGTTATTACAATATGTTGTTTGCATAGAATTTAGTCATGTATGATAATTTGACATTGTAAACTGACAAATTAAACAATATTGATGATATTTGAATGATAGATTAGCTTGTTTATTCGTTAACATGAATAAACGCATAAATTTAACTAATTTTATTATACTAAAATTCAAAGGAAGTTTGCTTCTTTTTCAATATCGTCGTCATAGTCGCACTTATAAACATAAGAATTTTCATCTCGTCATAATATTTCCGAACGATAAACGTAGCACAATTCAACCCATTCTTAAATGCATATCACGGATTTAAAAACGGCCGAAATAGATCATAAAAATCGATGTAGCGATGCATCGATTCCGATTAACCGAATAATCGATTGTATCGTAATGTCAGCCGCAATCAAAACACTGAATGTTCAGGTCGCTGCTTCTGGGTACAAATGTGACTTGACGCGTGCGCATTCTTTGAACATCACTTTTAATATTACAATCGAAAATCAACTTTATCACAACGTAATAAAGTCCAAATTTTCTATATAGCTTTATGATGAGGTTGATGTTTAAAAATGAATCGTATTTACAAGGAATAGGGTGGTTTTTTGAATGTGTTGTTAAATAGAATTTTACCGAAAGTTTTGTAGAGCCAAGGTTAAAGTTCGTAAATAGTTCACACGCTGGTTATATTTGGTAGATGATGGACGAGTCCAGTCAGAGCTTTGTAGTAATTCGTCAATCTTATTGTCTTGTTTAAAAGTTTATAAAGATCATTTATTTATTTTAATAAATTATTATTAACCATATCTTATGATTAGGCTATAATACGGGACTGACTTTTAAACTAAATAAAAAAATACGAATAAAATGTAGAGCGATGAAAGCTTTATGTTTATTTCAGAGTAAAATTACTTTATTGTTCCGTAATGATTTATTTAATATTTTAACATGTACTTTAACCGAATTTTAACTGAATACATAACCTGCGAATAAAAATAACCAAGCCCATATAAAATTTTGACATAAAAAAATCGATTCGCGATCGTGACATATTTTTGCGCGGTTACATCCAATCTGTCACTGTTACACACACATGCATATCACACACACACACACTTGCATATCACACACACATATACAAGTGACACAACATATTTATTATTGTGTAGATTTATTGAGTACCTACCACATTATTGTAATTTCAAGGTGGACATGTCATCTTGCGGAAATACTGAAATGAAATATCTATCTGAAGTGTGGATATTCCGTGTTTCAATTAATTTTCAATGGGACAAGTGTGCTCTTTGTTTCGTGTGATTTATTGATTTTAAAGTGTCAATAGGTATTGTATTGATTTAATTTGTATTAGTATATTATGACGTAGCTAAACTTATAAAAAGAAATAAGGCAACTTTGAAATTGTGCCCTATATTTAGTTTTGGGAACGTTTCTTATGAGTGAAGAATTTACAAGTAAAAAAATATCTAGAAAATCAATATTTAATAAAAAATATTCAAATTAAAATAAAGAATTTATTTATTTGCATAAAACATGTTGTTGAGATGTTATTATTCTATCGATACATACATGCAAACTTATTACATTCAACTTTACTAACATAATTCTTATTTAAATATAGGACGAAACAAAATATAAGCGACATAAAACTTGCACGCAAACAATACAATCTGTATTTGATTGAAAATTCATCCAACCGACACTCGTTGCCAAAATGTACCACCGCGGCATGAATACAAAACGATGCGATTGCACTCGCGTCATAGTTTTGGAATTTGAAACAATACAAGTTACAACCTTATGTCGATCGAGACAGGAATCCCTAATACCGCGGATTAGATTAAACATTAGATAACTGAGGTGACATCTACAGGTAGAGGGCATTTGAACATCTGTCAATCATGCAATTGTTTACTTTATATGGTTTTGCATACGCTACGTGGCTACCGACTGGATATTTTCTCTGAGTGGAGATAGCAATCTATCGAATTCACAGCCTGAAATTGATAGCTTCAAATGTCTATTTATGTAAAAATCTCTATCTTTATCTATGACTCTAAACGGTAAGTTTTTGAACAATATGATTGGTGTACATCATTTTCTTTCTTCTTTAACTTCGAATTAAAAAACTATTTAACGTGTTTAAAAATCAACTTGCCCTTTTAACAAAGCGAAACACTAAAAATACATATTTATGTCTGTCCATACAAACACCGCGAAAGTGGTACTTAATCAGCAGACGATACCAACCGGTATTCTGATTGTCAACTAGATATTATAATTAATAGTGTGGATTGTGGATGTGTGCAACTATATACAGCATCGGATAGTCGGGGGGAAAAGTTTTATAGCATTATAATTGCAATGCTAATGCGTCCTGCTATGCAAGATGTTTTACGAAATTGTGTTGGGTATTTTAAAAATGTTTATATGTAGTTATGTTATAAGTAATACGTGTGCATGAACTTACTGGGTTGGAATATTTGCTGTTTATAAATTAACTATTATACAGTATAAAAGATAGACCACATAAATAACTCTCCAAACATAGTATGATACTAGCTGTGCTCCGCGGTTTCACTCGCATTGCTCCGCTCCTATTGGTCTTAGCGTGATGATATATGGCCTATAGCCTTCCTCGATAAATGGGCTATCTAACACCGAAAGAATTTTTCAAATCGGACAAGTAGTTCCTGAGATTAGCGCTTTCAAACAAACAAACTCTTCAGCTTTATAACATTAGAGATAGTATAGATATAAACTTTGTCCTAATTTCAACAGACTACCTAAAACACAATTGAAGAGTCGTTCAAGCAAACATGCTAGGATCTGCCGTCATTTATCAGATAATATAGTCGTACCACACCTTATATTATAAAGCTCTAAATCTTATATATTTCATTTCGTCCACGACATTACATCTTATAATAAGTATGTGCATAAATTGTGTTGGCTAACCTGGCTACCGACCCTACACCTTTGACCTAAAGACCGGGATGCGCCTTGCGAAATGCCCATTTCACTTTAAAACTATATTTACACTATGTGTACCGGAATATGTTAAAATGCTGTATAAATATATGTTGCTTCGTAGAGAAAATTTAAAGTAAGTTTATGTTATATGTACATATTAATATGAAAATTTTATAACTTATCTCGTTCAGACTAAACGAACAAATTCATTTAAAAATTGATAATGGATAATGTCAATTCTTTAACTTTTGCTGTTTGTACTAGGCTGTTATTAATTTTAGAAATAAGATTTTTGTCAAAATATCTAACAGATAAAATCGAGCTATTCAATTTATTCAATTCTTATATACCATCATACACGTTACTGCTTATCTTATATATAAAATTCTCGTGTCACAATGTTAGTCTGCATACTCCTCCGAAACGGGTGGACCGATTCTCATGAAATTTTCTGTGCATATCGGGTAAGTCTGAGAATCGGCCAACATCTATTTTTCATATGTACCACGGGCGAAGCCGGGGCGGACCGCTAGTAACATAATATTATAACTATCATTAAAACACTTGCAGCGCGTTAACAATTCTAACGTCTAAGGGTCCGCCACCAAAGTTCAAAGTGTCGCTTAAATATTCAAATAAAATGTTTATATATTGCTCATAAAACATGATAAATTTAATATATAACGTGCCATTAATTCAGAAAACATGTCTAGTAGCACTAAACTGTCCTTTGATTGTCGTGTCATAAAATAATCTGCCATTAAAAATATAATGGGATCTTTTTACGTCGATAAATTCCATTCAAAGTATAATAAGTTCGGATGGAAAGTTTTTTTAATACTTATTAAAGTTTAATAGTGTAATCGATTAAATCAAAGCTGAGGTTTTTGTCACTCAAATACCTAATCTCTATCACTTTTATGGCGTTTACATTTTTAACGGAGGTATCTTTAATCGTCGTAGTAGAAAACCTTTGCACTTAATAATATAATATAACAACTTCGGAAATACTCACTGAAATATCGCGATTCCTCGGACATAAACATTTGTTTGTATATTTACTACTAGGTTTCCGCCCGCGGCTTCGCCCGCGCAGTTAAAGAAAAACCCGCATAGTTCCCGTTCCCGTGGGATTTCCTGGATTGCGTCATTTACCCGGGATAAGAAGTAGCCTATGTCCTTTCTCGGGTATCAAAATATCTCCATACCAAATTTCAGGAAAATTGGTTCAGTAGTTTAGGCGTGATTGAGTAACAGACAGACAGACAGAGTTACTTTCGCATTTATAATATAAGTATGGATGGTTCTTTATCAAACAGTCCTGCAATTCACACATTGATTTAAAAATAGATGTGACACATAACTTTTTATGGTCACCTTTGAATATGTCAATAAGCTATTCATCACACATCCATTGGTTTTTTATATTAATTATACAATCGTTATATGTAACTTTAAGTATGTAATTTTATAATAAACATGTTTCCTCATTTATATTGTGATATATAGGTAAGAACAGTATAAATGCAAGCACAGAACCGTGATACAAATTCTAGAAAAGCATAGAAATTGTTCCACGTATACCATGGCCTTACAAAGCTCTTCACAACAGTTGAAGGCACAGCAAAACACGTATAAGAATGATACATATTTCACACCCTATCAATCACCGTGTTTTGTTCCTCTCAAGCTTTAATTAACCGCTTTTTGCTGTAAAATATCTCGGTAGCATTCTATGTACAAAATAGTATACTTCGCAATATGCACGTATTATACTGGTGTAGTTGTAGCCGCGGCCGGTCATTAGGAGTCGCATAAACACAACAATGTATGTCCCATAAAACTGAGTGAATTCTGCAACGCCATTAGACTATCGTAAACTAAGGTATAAGACCTTACGCCACGCTTTTTATGGTCATCTACCTACCGCAGTGATCTAATAAATATCCGGATAAATAACTATTTAATACCGCTTTTGAATCCCCGTGACTTTGTTCGAATAGCTACTTATATGACGTTAAACTACTTGTATAAAATTTTACACATACAACGTTTCATCGATATATTTAAAGTAAATTGATAGAGTTCATTAATTGTGAATTAATTATTTTCTATATAAAAGTCTTATTTTGTTCGTAAATTTAACTGTATATGGATATTAAAATGTCGTATTAAATTTTCCCATTTCTAACATTGAATGTGAAGAGACATTTAATTAATTTGGTACTTCAATACCGCTATCTAGTAGTTATGAGTAATATGTTTCATGGATATTTATAGTAAAAACGTGATAAAAACTTAAAATAATGAACTGACATTTACGATATGCAATTTGGTTTACAATATTGTGTATATTGTGAAATCGTAATCTGGATAATACGTATTTGGTCATAATTCGTAATATATATCAATATAACTTTTATACCTACCCAGATTGTGTTCTGGGTTAATGGAAAACTGTCGTAAATAAAACAAGTAACACAATGCGGTGAAATGTCACATCTCTTTGCTCTTTACATATTTCATTAATGGTTGAATATTTATACGATTTATACTAATTAATATCCACTTAATTGTATCTACCTAAGATTTAGTGGAAGAATTTGATTAAACTAGAATAAAATTATTTCTGAAACTATAGGTAGGTACATCATAAATTAGAGCAGCAAGGTATTCAATATCCTTTTAAAGACTTATTACGTAAATTTATCTAATATATGCTAAATACAATTGACCTCATTGTACAGTATATATTTCAGTACGGGTTTTCCAATAATCAAGATTTTCCTATTACAAATCACAGTAGACAATAGTCTTACATAATAAATTAAGCGAAAACTCAAGGTCGAAAAACGAAACCGTTTATAAACGAGCGTAACCGACTGGAACCGAACCTGTGGCCTATTTCCAACGGAAGTGACGTCTTTACGTGAGACATTCGTAAAGGCGTGTTTTCACTTTCAGACTCGGCCGTGCCCAGCGGCCCGTGTAAACGCAGCTTAACCGCTCATAATTATACACATAATTAAGCACTTATCTATTCATGAAGCGAACATGTAATATAATTCATTAGAACACAGCAGTAAATCAATCTTTTACATTAAAAAACACATTTGAATAAAATATACTTTAATCTTGCACTATTTTACTTTTAAATTAATTGATATTACCATTTAATAATATATCTTTTTTTCTTCATTCCAGTCGTTCTTCGGGCGGTCGTACAACAATCTGAACTCCATTACGGAGTGCAAGAACAATGGGGAGTGCGTGATCAACAAGAAGAACAGAACAGCTTGTAAGGCGTGTCGACTGCGGAAGTGCCTCATGGTGGGCATGTCCAAGTCGGGCTCACGCTACGGCCGCCGCTCCAACTGGTTCAAGATCCACTGCCTCTTGCAAGAACAACAACAAGCTGCGCAGACACAGTCACCGCCCAGAGTGCCCCCATCCCCACATCACATGCCGCCCCCGTTCCCTCCACATCTATTCCCAGGATTAGCGAGACCTAGAACAAAAGAAGAACTCGCTTTACTCGGCTTAGACGATTACAAACCTTGCTCCGGTTCCCCAGACTCTCATCGCAGCGACTCGTCCCCCAAATTAGACGAGAAATCTCGCATCACACAGTCCAGACCGCCAGACAGACCTCTCACACCGCCGAGGGACTTCGTCCATTTGCCTCTAGCCAATATATCCTTGCCCCATTTTCCACATTCCCCGTTTCTACCGCCGCCGCCGTTCAGCCCGTTCGCGCCGAACCACCCTCTGCTGTTCCCTCCCGGCTTCCATCCGATGTACTCGAGACAATTCCTAGATCATGCGGCGTTACGGCAAGCCGCTGAAAACAATAACGATGTTAGAATCGACGACCACAACACGGAGTCGTCGAAACGGTTCTTCTTGGATGAGATTTTAAAGCAACAGAGATCGCAGCCGCCGCAGGAAGACGTGATATCTGAAGCGGAGTTCGTGCCGACGCCGCCCGCGGAGAGGAGAACCTCCGAATCGCCGTTACAAGAGAATCCGATGGATTTGTCAGTGAAGTCTGATGGTAGATCGAGTTCGGCCCGGCGGCGGTCGGACGACAGTGAGGTGATAACGCCTGATAATGACGACCCGGAGTCGGGGAGCGAGCGCGCGTCGGCGAGCGAGGACGAGGCGCCGCCGTACTCGCAGATCAAGCGGATCAAGCTGCACCCGCTCGACCTTACCACCAAAGTGTGACGTCACCGTCCCCAACATTGATGGCCAGTAATCGGATTGTGATTGAGGACGAAACGCGTCGCCGCATTGTTATCGAATAAAGAGTCTATCCAAATACATAATATAAGTAGATTAGCGTATTGGTTTATACCCGGTTGATGGATGTACAAATTGTGTGTAAATAATAAATTATTGTAATCTAAGATTTAGGTTTAGTTAGTCGGTTTATTGAGAATGGCAGCCGGGTGCGACATTCCGAGATGAAATTATAGCGTATTCGAATATAATTTATTCCTTAGTAGAATTGAATGTGTTTGATTTAACCAGTGTATTTCGGGTGCATTGTTTTTTGTTTATTTTTATATTTTGTTTGTTCGTTAAGCTGAGTCATAGACGCAATATAAATCAGTACTTAAGTATTTACGCGTCATGCGTATATTTCTTATATATATAGAGAAAATATACATTTACATTTTGTATCGTTACGTTTATTTTGATATTCGTATAGCGTCAGTTCAGCTCTATGTAATATTGTAAATTCATGACAATTTTGTATGTTAGTTAAAATACTCGATTGACTGTATTCCTATATTTGCTCAAGGCCCAAACCTTTATTCCTTGTACTCATTGTGATATAGTCACACATACTCAGTAATTGTATTTTTGGATGATGTTTTTTGTAAATAATATATTGTAGTTAGAACGTTTTATTAAATGCATTCCACGGAAACGTACAAAATAAAATATTCATGCACTCGACTTTTTGTGTTATTTCTTAATACCCCTATTTTCGTAAGAGAACTTGAAGATTAATTTAATAACAACATCAGTTGAATTTTGTTTTGAATGAATAGAAGCAGTAAAAATAAAATTACTGAATCGATAATAGGAGAGCGAACAACGTATTCAAATTAAAATTGGTACACATGCACAGTGCACACAATATAATATATATATAATAGATCAGATAGAGATATAACTTATTGATGCAAGGATATAATATTGTAATACTGTGCTAATAACATCCAAGCTGATAATAGGTACATTTTCCCTGGTCGTCCTTACCTACTATATTTTCTTATATAAAAAATAATATATTCACATATTAGTACATATATTAAGTCATGATGATAAATATTTAAATACCATAATAAGGTAACACCTCTGAGTTTATTCTGAATCGTGGAACTTGTGATTCAAATGAGCGCAAAATATTCTGATATATATATATATATATATATATATATAATATATATAAATTTAATATTTCTCGTTCTCTATTCAAGTGGATATTTTAGATTATTTAACAATGCTACTACAAGCTTTCTGCTTTCAATTATTGTGCTTATTTCTATACTTAATATTATAAAACTGAAGAGTTTGTGTGTTTGTTTGTTTGAACGCGCTAATCTCAGGAACTACTGATCCGATTTGAAAAATTATTTCGGTGTTAGATAGCCCATTTATCGAGGAAGGCAGTAGGCTAGGCTATATCAATCACATGCACTTGATGCACTTGAAAGTCAGGTTACGACTAAGCTCTCTGTACAATTCTAAACATCTGAATAAATTACTTTTTTGTTTTAACGTTAAAAATAATGTAGAGGCATTTACAATAAATGAAGCACAAGTCCCATAAAATCTATTTATTTATTCCAAGGACGAATACATCATAGACACAAATATATAACATGTAGCGCTATATTTTGCATTATTGCAGTATAATCCTCAATAAATTGCTGGCCCATTAACAATTTGCCGGTTGAACATTTACGAAAACGCATGTCAGAGATCATTGTACATCAATTATTTGTAAATACTATTACATCACGTGGTTGTTTTGACGTTCTGCCACAGATTCGTTGATTCAATGTTGCTAGAAACAAAAATATGTTTATTATTTTCTTTTTTTTTTCAAAAAGAGTTTGAGGATTCATTTAACTAGGAATGATGATATGTGTGTCAGATTATTGGACGACAAGTTCTTGATCATAGGCGAATATGAAAAAATCTGCTGAAAATCGTTACAATTTCCTATATTATAGAAAACAATGCCTCCTTTTGCAAATACTTTCAAAACATACAGTTTTACTATTATCCTCTGCGTTAGATACTTCTGATTCAAAAATATTGTCACGTGTAGGTATAGTAATATAAGATACCCCCGTATGTGCTGAATTTCAGAATTAAAGCTTCACGCTGCGTTTTCTCGATATTCTCAGACATTTTTTTTACTATAAACAAAACTTTTGCCTTTATAACAACGGCTCCATACTCACATTTAATTATTAATTATATGCAAAATGACAAATTATATATGTTATCCGTAAAACGATAAGATATTGCATTTCATAAATTTGTCAGTTTTGATGAATCAAATGAATTCCAATCATTTATAATAATCAATTGATTATACTTGTATTTTACACGTTTCCACATCTCATATAGTCTTAACTTACCTATTAACTCTAACGTCTAACTAAACTTAGTTCACGCAAATACCACAGAACCGATTAGAATAAAATTAAGCACACATATAGAGGGTAACTTGGATTAACACATAGGATAGGTTTTATCTCGGAAATCCCACGGGAACGGGTTTTTCTTTGAAAACGCGGGCGAAGCCGTGGGCGGAAAGCTAGTAATATTATTATATCAGAAGGAGCGTTGTTTTACAATTAAAAATTTAATTACATTCAATGCAAGAATAGCAAAAGCTAGAGCTGTAAATTCATCTTTTTCATTTCAAACTAGTGTATCAAACTAACTAATACGTGCTAATACCAAAAACATTTCCCCATAAATACATAATCCTCCTTTTAACAAAGTTGGATAAAAAGTATTGATGTCTTAAACAATTGAATACAATTATCGTAATCGAGTTAACGGCGAGACCAGTTATGATGTAGAAAGGTGTGAAGTATGGGGTTTAATTATTATAATGGTTAAGATAACACAATTTTTGATAGGATTCCGTAGTCAGTTTATTAACTAATTTATAATAATTGACTAAATTAAGCTAATTCGCATAAACATCTAATAGGAAAAACTATCTTTCAAGAATATAAATATAATTAGGAAGAATGGCGTTCCTCGTTCTCAAGAAAACTTCCGCATGTTTCTTTCTTGCTCTGGGCTCCGTCTGTAAAGAAAGATATGTATTTAATGATTAGTAGGTACTTTATTATATTAAGGATTAATTTTAAAAAAGGGTAAATATAAACCAAAAATAATTTAAAATACGAATATGCAGTAAAATACAGTTCCAAAAAGAAGTAAAAATAAGTACCTAGTGAAACTAATAAGAAAAAATAATTTGAGAATCCTATCCATAGTCTAAGTAGAACTTGTCTTCGAAAATAAGTTTCTATGATAGGTATTAGGTATTCACGATATAAATTTATATATAAATTTAATCACAAAAAGTCACTAAGTACTTAGTACGTTAAGGTCGCAGCTCTAAGAGCCTAGCTCTTTAATAAAATTAATCGGTGTCATTTAATTATCAAGTAATAAAAAGACTGGTAAAGCTAGGTGGCTGCAACATTATGGCACTTTGCGAAATACGTCACTAGATGGCGCATTAAGACTTTTTCACAATTCAACAAAAGCTCTCTTTACTTTACTTGTCTATTATCTTAAAAAAGCTACAGAGTTTATTTTCAGCTCTTCTCTACTAAAAGTGCTTTCTAAGCCTGTGGTAATTTTTTTCTGTATTACGACGAGCTTCCAAACGAAGGCTTGTTAAATAAATAATTGCTTAAGTTTGAGTTTTGAGTTTAAAATCTACAAAAACAATTACATTTAGCAAATTACAAAGATTTATATTCAAAAAGATTTCCATCATTACATAACGGATGTCTAGCTATAAACTAAACATCTCGGCTGTGCTCAAAATAGTAAAACAGGCTGTGTTTAATAGGCCAGCGCATGTGAGCGGGCACTCCTTGACCTGCCGTACTGTGCATCTTTAAAACGGGTATACACTCACTAGATGTGTCATGTATTTAATAATTTAATGCTTCGGTAATGAGAAGAAAAAAATCTTTACGTTTTGAGAATAGCATACAATATGTTATCTGCGATAGGTATATTTAAATTAGGTATTCAATCATAAAATAATTTTTATTAATTTTAATTACTCTTAATTCATATATATAACATTAAAAGGATTACTTTATACTTATATTTACTTTCTTGTATTTAAAATATAAGCAATAATTAACCGTTAACTAATTGGAGGGTTTTTATTATGGTTTTTATGCGATTCAGACGCATTGCACTATTTATATTACCTAAATATGACAACACTTACAATTATTTAATTAATTTAAAACAATACCGCATCTAGTTCTCTAATCCCCAAACTCAAGAATAACGCAAGCCGCTTGTGTAACAGTAGTAAACGTACA
>CAJQZN010030084.1:0-13255 GCA_907164685.1 Colias eurytheme | reverse complement strand
AAATGAATGAATGTATTTTTTTTTTCCTACGTGCGTGGGAGGCTACAGCCGCTCATCCCCCCAACCGAGCTCCAGCTGACGTTCACGAGGCTTTATAATACTATACTTTGATGCATTTTACTAATTACCGCTTGAGAGGAACTTGGTCATAAAATCTGCTTCTGGCTCCCTAACCAATAGGTTTGATGTTTTTTATACAATTTCATTCATTTGTTTTAAGTACCAAAAGTAGTTAAACTACCAGGTTTCACCTCCACAACTACGTATATATATAATAAATCTTATCGGTTACATAAACTCGATGAATTTAGTATGATTAAATAACTTTACATTAACTCACATACAGTCTTCATTTCACACTTCTTTCAACATACCAGTCATTTTACATTAATTGCAAAATTCGGTCAGTCAAAAACATTCACACAGCCAGTGCATTATATCTTAACGTCGCGAACACATGCGGGGGCAATAAACCCTGCATCTGTCACTTGCTGGCCCGTTACAATCGATACCATCTCGTGGTGGAAAATGGTAGCGATTTATGGCTAAATTTGCATGTGAAGATGGTTGAGGAAAGGTAATAATTAGGCAGACATTTTGATATTTTTAAGGAAAGTTTTGATCAATATTTTCTTACGTTTTTTTTAAACCAGTTATATTTGCTACCATTAATAACAAAGTATACAGGACGAAAGAAATACCATTATCATTTAAAAACAATCGAAAACCACATAAATGAGTAACAAAGTTCTTAACTAAATAATTAGCAACTAATTTTACATGTTAATTTACAAAAGTATATGCGACTCGTTAGTTGCTGATTTTTTATCAGTCAGACATACATTATCGTCTCATGTTTCATCACCTTTATAAAAATCACAAATTACCTACATTCTTGTTACCAACTACCAAGTGATACGCAAAGCTCCTTTTTTCAGCCCCAATGTAGCAATAAACCCTACACGAAGAAACAGATTCTGCGAATAGGTGGAGACGTGCCAAGGGGTAGATTTGTAACTCGGGATCTGTCATCGCGTGTGGTGACTAATCTGACCTTTGTGCCAAAATTTGTTACAAGTATTGTGATTTTTGAAGTGAAACTTCTTTATCGGGGTTGGAAAAAAAATTAGTGTAACATTTTTTCGTTACGCGTGACATTTTCCGTTACGCGCCATCTTTTTCTTATCCCTACCACGCGTGATTGACGTATTTCTGTAAAGTTGCATAAAGTAAATTATTTTTTGAAAAATAAGGTCATAAAGAAGTTTCACTTCTTATGTGTGTACATTAGTACACGCACACATTTTTTTTATCATGTATTGTGACGGGTTTTTTCCATCAAAATCTTTGTCAAATAACATCCATAAGACGATGTTGATGATATTCAAACGACTACAGGATGTAGTATACCCCTGGTTATGAAATTTTCTGAATTACAATGGGGAAAATAGTGTAGAATATAGTGTGCATTGTACATCTGTTTCTTGACTCAATTATTGTCTAATGGTTAGAGATCGATGTCTGACTTCTGTGTAAGTAGTGGTTTGATTAAGCTCCCCCGGAAATCAAAGAAGTATTTCCATTTATTCAATCTGAAAGAAATATATAGAAAATCATTAAAATGTCGCCAAATTAATACACATACATAAGCGACTTCTAGAGTTAAGTACAAAATTAAAAGTATAAACTTCAATAGGCATAGTGAAAAACGTCATAGCAAAACGAGTACTAAATGAATTTAATTTCAAAAGGATAAAAGAGAACGCTTCCTTAATATACGTAACTCTTGCCATGTAAATACTCCCAAGAAACTTGGAACCGTATAAACAGTTAGGAACTTTGAAAGCCAGATTATTTATTCAAACGCAATTTTAAGTTAGATTAAAAAATGTTAAATAGATAATGTGTCTCTCAGGCTGGAAGTTCTGACAAGCCTTCAGGGACTGACTAACTTGTGACTTTCTATTGAATTAGGGGACATTTTGACGGTATTGCCGAGACAAAGTGAATTTATTTCAACATTTCTATGAAGTTTGATTTTTATTTTTATTGTCAGTGTTTCCTAAACAATTGATAGGTAGAATTTTTTTGATAAACAGTGAAGATCGTAATGAGCTGGGAACATTGAAAATTTTATTTTTCTTCTTACTTCTAAGTATACTTACTAGAAATACTTTATAGAAAAAAATATATTTGAAAACCATTTCGCACAAACCAATCTAAACCAAAATACACATCCTAATTAGCACAGACCATTAAATCAGAAGTACCAACGTTACCAAAAATATCCGATCGAAATGTAATTTAGTGTGAATTTATTGAGGTTAATAGAGTGGTGATCAGCATTAGTTATGAGATTATAGCTGCCTCGCTGGGCACAAGGCATCGCTCGAGATTACCGCGCTTGTTATACAGATATCGATTCGTGAAATGCACTGGAAACAACGTTTAAGTTATTAAAGGGCAAGTTGGTGTCACAAAAGTTTAGTTTATGTATGTTTATAATATAATTTTCATATGTAGGTACATGTTGTATACATATATTGTACAGATATGTTACATTTTGTTTTGTTTCTTTTAAATTATTGCATCCTATCTTAAGAAGAAGTGCTTAAGTACTTTAAATAGGATTCACAGAGAAAGATTGTAATGAAATAGGATACTTTCTCTTTGCTCAAATAAACTTATAAGTTCAGGTTTTATTATTAAAAAAACAGTTAGATAACACTTACCCTAATAGGGGTAAGTGTTTACTTCAACTTTTATGTTCAGACATCAGTCATGTACTCATCATGGATACTATGATATAAGTAGTGTTATGTATCAAATTAAACAGATCAATACCCAGCACAATACCGCCTTAATTATCCAAGCATATTACTTTCAATAATTTGAGCACATCACATACTCGAATCGTTAAGAGCATCTCAAACATTCACGTCAAAACCAGCGAAGCCACGAAACAATCTCAGTCTAAACACGAGTTTATGTTTTAATTAATTATTGGCTCATGTCTTGGAACTTATAGTCGATAGTTTAGATCTTGTGTTCGTGTTAGCCGAGTTTTGGGGAATTTGTTTGTGCCTCGAGGGCTGGAAGGCTTCAACTGGCTAATTTAATAATAGATAATTGTCAAACATATAGCTTGGGTTTGGCAGTTCACTGCTGTGGGTTTTGATAAGTTTGTAATTTTGGTCCGATGGAATTTAGTGCCTTGATTAGTGATGGTGGTGAAACATGAGGATATTGAATTTATACGTAACAAGTCAATAACTGCGTTAAAAACAACCGACTTCAAACTTGCACTTGCAACATTTACAAATACAGACAAAAATGCTCATATAAAAACTACTGGGCCTATCCGAATAAAATTTTTATGGGACCAATTCGACACCATCCCGCATCGAACAAAAAAAAAATCACGTAAATCGGTTCAGAAACCACGGAGTAATCGGTGTACATACATAAAAAAAAAACATACCGGCCGAATTGATAACCTCCTCCTTTTTTGAAGTCGGTTAAAAATACGTAAGGTTCATTATAACTTTAATCATTTTAATTCAGTATTTGATGACAGTTAACATTTGATTTTAAGAGGATTTTAAATTGTTTAATCAATAGTTACAGTACAACATCAATTTTCAAATTAATCTACTGCGTAAAATACGTTACATATTCAAACTATGTTTGATTCATATTCAAACGACACAATTTAAATTACATTTCAAAAGCATGTGTATATTACATAAATCTATGTATTTATAAACAGCCCTTTAAATACAAGAAAATAGGGTAAAATATTAAAGGTGGTAAAATGAGTTATTTACAAGTCGCGTGCTAATTGGCTGAAGTCTAGAAAAGTGTTTAACTCTTGAAAACTTTCTACGACCATTTCATATTTGATAAGCAAAGGTAAGAGAACGATTTTGTTACTGCTTGATCTCTTTTGTTTGACATTCGTGCATATATTATAAGAATGTGTTTATGGGTTATGAGTAAGTATTATTTAAAAGCATAGGTACATAAACATTCGTAAAACTGAAACAGTTTAAAAATATGTGTTTACTCTGTATTATACACTAACGATTAATCTGCTTAACGAAGTTATATGGCGATCTTACTAACTGCAGCTGTTAATAAGATCGCCTAATAATCCATACTAATATTATAAATGCGAAAGTAACTCTGTCTGTCTGTCTGTTACTCAATCACGCCTAAACTACTGAACCAATTTGCATGAAATTTGGTATGGAGATATTTTGATACCCGAGAAAGGACATAGGCTACCTTTTATTGCGAAATATGCACCACGGGCGAAGCCGGGGCGGACCTCTAGTATAGAATAAATCAGGTATAGAACAAATTAATGATTAAAATAAATAATTAATTTGATTTAAATTTAATCAGGATGTTTTAATTTATTATACTTCAATAACACTACAGAAATCAGTAAGTACACTAACATATCTAATTTTACTTAGAAAACCATATGGCCACAGTATTACAATAGAAAATAATATTGTGATACTGTGATATAACCATAGCCTAGTCGATCCTCAAAGATAAATAGTAATAAATAGGTATTACAATAAAAACTAATTCTTATTTACCACCGTTTTAATTTTTATTCTCCTACAACAAAGTTTCCAACTGACAAATCGTCACCCATTGTCACCCAACTACTAAACACAATAAAACATTCGTACATGCAAAATTCAAAATGCAATTACTCAAGGCAGTAATTAACGAGACGTGCATATACGTCTGGATGTCATCTGCGCTGCGTAATTAATGCTGTGACGTCACTATGATTTGTGGCCCTTCCACATAATTACCAATTATATTGCAGTTCATTGTATCAAGTGAAAGAATTATGTAGTGGTTTAATTACAATGTGAAATAGTCCTACTAGTTTTAATATTATAAATGCGAAAGTTTACTCTTTCACGCAAATACTACTGAACCGATTACAATGAAATTTAGCACACATATTTTTGGTAATTTGGATTAACACATAAGATAGGTTTTATCCCGGAAATCCCACGGAACGGGAACTATGCGGTTTGTCTTAGAAAACGCGGGCGAAGCCGCGGGCGGAAAGCTAGTGCTATATAAAAGAGATAAAAGGTTTGATAGAGAGGCTATTTGAAAACTATGAGCATGAAGTTTCTAGAGTGTGAATTTATGCAAATAAATATATCTTGATTTTATTAGGATAACGGAACGGAACGTATGTGTTTGTTGAAAATAAATATTATCAATTTTGGTTTAGTGAATTTTATGTGAGATAAATATTTATATAACATCAAATTTCTGTATAGAAAAAGTATAAAAATGAGTATTTGGTATTTTCATTCCAGTTGGCATTTAATTTATTTTCATAACAAATTGAAATAGTATTTATTTATTTATTTATTTATTATTATTTATTGTACATAATATACCAAACATAAATAAGCTATTCTATAATTACAATTAAGATACAAAGAAAACACACGGCACATACCGACATACGTACTAAAAGGCGGCCTTATTGCTTAAAAGCAATCATTATATAGTATTTGTGTAACAAAATCTTATTCTTAATAACGAGTTTTACCAATACATCTAACCTTATTATAATATCATATAATTATGTTCCAGATCTACCCATCAGTAAATATTCCACAAATAGAAAGCCTTGAAAGCGTGGATGGAGAGGTATAATCAAAAGTCGTGACGTCACAACTCAGCCATGTTCTGTGAGAAGGGTAGACGTGGACATCGGCTTCAAGGTCACTGGCCTGAAAAAACAAATCGAAATCACAATGTTTTCATTCAATTACAATTTCTCGTATGGAATAGAGGCTTTTTGGACATTTATTTGTAATGGAATGGTCTACGGAAATAAAAAAGTAATACGATACTGTTATTGTGATTGATTTTAAATGTTTTGAGTAAGTATAAGAGCTATGTTTTATCACAGATAATATAATACTATACTAATTTAACATAAATCATCACTACATAGTATAAAACAAAGTCGCTTTCTGTCTATGCTAAAATATCCTGTGTATGCTAAAATCTTCAAAAATACGCAACGGATTGGAAAGCTAGTGTTAAGCTAAGACAACGCCGGTTAATGTTTAAAGTTTCGTCAATGTCATAAAAAAGAAACAGTTAACTGGTTTTAAGCTATTGCATTGCTTCTATCGCGGGCCTTGAGCGCGGGGACCGAATCCAGAAATTCCGTAACGAAAAAACCTCACGTTCCCCACTCCGACGGGCACGGAGGTGTGGCTTGAAGGCATAGCATGCAATAGCTTTACCGCGGCAGTCCCCGAGTGCCACACGTCTTTTTTTATTGCAGATAATATTAAGGTATCTCCACCGAATCAATTTAAAATACGAATAACACACCGAAAACTTATTTGCCATAATATTGAAGCGTAAAAAAACTTCAAGATTAAATTTTAAGCTCCGATATGGAAATGATATTCCCGAAGCGACGCGCCGCGACACTTGATACGGTTCAAAAATTTTACAACCAATTTCGAATCCAATCTTCACAGCCTCGTTACTCGAAATTCTTATAAACTTTTAATCTTGATAATAATTTATACCGAGCACCTTTGTAGACAACATGACAGAAAATAAAGAAGACATATTTTAGGTAAGGTAATAAGAATAAACAGTGATGGAAAGCACTAAATAAATAAATCTGACTCTTTTTTTGTTTTATCTTTATAGAAATAACGGCGTATTTCTATTTTTGTACGTATTTTGCGCCATTCAATCACTGTTACAAAGAAGTTACGTTACTTTGTCTGTAACTCCAATAATAACTTGCTTTCTGAGTGCTATAAGGTGTACCCTACCAGCCCCCCTAGTCTAGTGGCTTTCTGTTAGCGTAGCGTTCAATAGAATAGACTACGAATGTATGAGATTGACGTAACCTGTAGATACGTTTATCTACAGCCTAGGGGGCTGATGTGAAACCGGGGCGGACCGCTTGTATTATAATATACAATCTTTTCGCTCGCAGCTTCGCCCGCGCAGTCAAAAGAAAACCCGCATACCTACCTCTAGATTTTCGGGATAAAAAATATCCTATGTGTTATTTCAAGTTACCCCTCTATGTGTGTGGTAACATGAAAATCGATTCTGCAGTTTTTGCGTGAAGGAGTAACAAACAAACGTACAAACTTTCGCATTTATAATATTTGTAGGATTTTAGATACTTAAATTAGTTCAGTAGCAATATAAAGTATCATAAATAATTAATTTATAATTAATTATGCTTATAAAAAACAACACAAAGAAAACCATTTAGTAATCAGGTACCAGGCTGTCATATCCACAAAGGAGTTCTATATTGGTGATTGAGACGAGAGGCGTACGTTGCAAGGCGCCGCTGTTTATAGCGTGCGTGCGGCGCCGGCGAGGCCGTGACGTCACACGGTTAATCGTTTTTAATTGTTATAAGGTAATTGTATTGTGATGTATATTCTGTAGTCGATGGAATATGTCTGGGTTGGAAATAGGGTATATTATATAATTATACACGAGGTTAGCACGGTGTTGTGGTTTGTTTAAGATATGGATGTCATGCTTCTGGTGAATTTTGTAATTCTCAATTAAGTTTTGATATTGTTGTAGTGTTATCGTAAGTGGACAAATAAAGTGAATTAAAGAGACTGTTGAAGTTTGTTTTTTTGTAAATTTTTAGCGATATTTGGAAAAAGAAGCTTTTAATTTTTAAAGCTTTCATAAAATTCTGCATTTAACCAAATATTTTGTAATATATGTATAAACACATTCAAACTTTAAAACCTCAGTGAAAATAAAATTAATAATATTAGGTACCTACCTACTCTTAGTTACTCTTGAGTCTTGTTCATCCATCCTCCCTAATTTATCTAGTGTAACTACTTAAGTACAACTTTCAACAAAATAAAATATCATCTATAATATAAAAATGAATCGCAAAATGTGTTGGTAAGCGCATAACTCGAGAACGGCTGAACCGATTTCGATAATTCTTTTTTTATTATATTCCTTGAAATACGAGGATGGTTTTTACGTAGAGAAAACGTAAATATGTACCACGGGCGAAGCCGGGGCGGACCGCTAGTTACTAAATAATACTAACATAACAAGTAATTAAATATTCCTATTATACACCTAACCCATTGCATACCAAACAAAAACATAATCGAAAAACTTAACCAGCGATAAGGGGAAATTCTTGCGAAATTCAACACTCAACTTTCATAGAACACGTTTGCTTCTGCTAGGCCGTGCCAAGTTTGGTTATAAATCTCGACTCGAGTGGCAACCCTAAGATAGCGAGTGGAGAATTTGGCAACCAACAACGGGGCACAATGTGAGGTCTTACTGATCACTTTAAAGAGTGTTTGACGGTTCCGGATTTGTAGCTTGTACCAAGGACACTTAGGTACATTGTAAAAGTCAAATACGAACACTTATTTATTCAATTAGACTTCTAGAAGCACTGCTGTACGCTGGTTTAATGCCCTAAGGTTGTAGGACTGATAAATAATTAATGAATTAAATGCTATAAATGAAATTTACGAATATCACCATTGTTTATACTAAGCTGGCGAATTTGTGTGTTTGCTTTAACGTGCAAATCTCGGGAATAACTACTCTTATATGAAAAAAATAAGTGCTGGATAGCCTATATTTTGTAGCCTTCGTAGCGATTAGGGGGCGTCCATAAATTACGTGAGTTGTTTTAGGGGGGGAGGGGGTCTAGTAAAATCTCATCTAACCTTACGTTGGGGAGAGGGGGGGTATCGGCAAATATCACGCAATTTTTTTTTAATTGAAACCAAACAAATTATACTCTTTTGGTCCATTTAATCCAAATAACATGCTTAAGATTTTAATGTTACGGTTAGGATTTAAATATTCTATTGTTACCTTGTTATATAACTAAGGGCCGATTTTTCAATGCTTGGATAAAACTTATTCGTCGAATAATGTATAAAACTACCATTTTAAAAACGTATTCTAATTGCCCGTATTTGACAGTTTAAGTGACATTTTAATATTATCGTGTAATACTTTATTGGACGGATAAGTTTTATCCAAGCATTGAAAAATCGGCCCTTATTATAACTTTCATATTATTAATTACTAATTATTACATGATATTAATTACTAATTACTATTTTTAACTAGTCGTAAAGAAAAGCACGAAGCAATTTTTTTTTCTTTTTACAAGGACAAATAAACATAAGAAACCCACATTTTGAAAAATCTCACGTGAGATGGGGGGATGGGGGAGGGGGTTCAATAAAATCTCATGATATCTCACCAGAGGGGGAGGGAGAGTCAAAAAATGGACAAAAACACCTCACGTAATTTATGGACGCTCCCTTATCACGTTACGACCAATAGGAATGGATCAATTCCGGTAACGCCAGAGGACAGCTAAAACAATAATATTAACTGTCTGATAAATAATTGTACAGTCTAATACATTATTTCCTTACATTAATATCAAAAATAATATAATGCTATACTAGTACTTGCCTTTCTAAGCACTAGTTGCCTAGGTCGTAAGGTAAAGGTAGGTAAATTCTAAGGCCGTAAGAACACAGGTGTCTCCAGGCTTAAGGTTATTGGAGCTGAGAGGGATCGCTGCTACGTGATCTTGATACGGATTCAATCAGACTAATACTAACTGGTAGATAGATATTATATCTTCAGTAATCTGAAAGTAGGGAGTACTGTATGTATATATCTTGAAAGTAATGATACTATTGAACAATGAAAAAATATAATAGACATTCTTTGAATACACTGGATTAATAGAAATCAAGATATAAAGTGCCATATTGACGATTGGGTTGTTAAAAATTACCTAGTAATTTTATAGACATTTTAATTTTAAGACTTTCTAACCTTCTCTTAAGAATCTGTATTCAAAACAGGGTGTTAATAAAAAGCTTTGAAAAAGTTCAGTTAAATCAATCAGTTCAAATAAAATATTCCTAATTAAGTTGCGTTACGTCACTCCTCTGAAAGACACCTATGTTTCGGTCATGTTAACTCAATACTGAACGACTGTATCGATATGTATTTCGATGATTTTAAATCTCTTGCTCTCGAATAACAAAATTAAAAAATTTGTTTATTTGTCGAAATTAGAGGTAATCGAATGAATATTTATGTCTTTTTAAGCTTTTGATGCTAAAGTTTGCAAAACCAATGTAACAATATCCTTAACACATCATAATCAAAACACTAAATAAAAAAATGGCGCAAACTCCATTTCACTGCCACTTACAGGCATCCTTAAACGCGAACACAAAAGAGTAACAAAAAACAATTAACACTCGCCGACATGAATGGGAAAACTAACTGTTGTTGAGACAAGGTAATTCTTAAGGTGATGAATTAATTTTTCTAACATTTACGGCCCTTTTTAAACCTTCGTAATTTTTATATTATTAAAGTTGTCGTGATGAAAATTCTTGACAAGAAAGTTCAATAGTAACACAATACGTCTACCGTTTTAGAAACATGATTCCATGATATTTTCTCGATAGAAAAAAAATACAAAGTTCTCATTGTTATTTTTTTTTAATCTCTGGCATCTTCAAAATAACAAACGTAAAGTTACGACTTTTTGGATATTAACTATAAAATATACAACCTATACGTCTACCGTGTTAGAATTTTGAAATATGCGATGGTTTTGAAATAAACAAGAAATACTTGAAATTAGCGCCTGACCAGCCAATATAGCGAGAGCCGCCCTGTACCTTCCTACCAGTGTTGCCATATATACAGATTTATCTGTATCTATACAGATTTTAAGACCACTATACAGATTACAGATTTGGCTTTACTTTTATACAGATTTTAGGTAAAGGACACTAACTATGATAAAATAATTGATAAGCAAAGTAAATTTTATACATTTGTTAAAACCTTTTTTGGATAAGGACACTACTATGATAAAATAATCCATTATCTAAGTATATTATTTTTATACAGTTGTTTAAATCCGGCAACATTCATGGCGTACATCGGGGATTTCCCTAGGAACAAACAAACAATAATTGTATATTCTTCTGGGGGATTTCCCGAAACATGTATTTTGTTAACGAATGAATGTATTTGTTTCTTTTTAATGTTTGCAAATCAATCATTCGTTCATTACGATGATTACGAGTCGACTACGTTTTCTGATTACATGAAAGGATTTTTTCATGTATTAATTTAATTAAAACAAAAACCAGGAACCATTTAGGCACCGAAACGATGGAGGGGCTAATTTTGACAAAACAATTATTGAATAACGAGCCATGTTTTAAGCTCAATGTTCACAAGAAATTGATTAATAAAATGAATAAAAGTATGTATTTTTTTAATCAATAAAGTTTTAAGTACAATCCAATGTTTTCTTTAACAAACATACCATTCAGATTTTAAACAGCTTACGGTTTGATTTCATACAGATTTTATACAGATTTTTAGACTACTATATCCAGATTTATCGATTTGGCATGTGGCAACACTGCTTCCTACCCCGATCGCTGCACGAGTCATTCCCGCTACGGCCGTCACACGGGGAACTTGTGTCGCTTGCGCAATCGTAAAAAAGGGTGACAACACGATAAGACAAAATAAGACAAATGGGGACAATAAAGAAAATAAGAAGAAGAAACATAAAGGTTGGAGGAAAAAGAATGCTTACAATTGGAACAAATTAATGAAGTAAGTTGGTTTTATTTTAAATTTGATGATAATTGTATTATAGACGATGTTTGATATGTACCCCTGTTTTAAGTACATAACGAATGTGTAAGATTTTTTCATTTATAGCATAAATAATCTTTTCAGAAATCCGGAATCCAGAAGGAAAATAAACCCACTGATTGTTCACAATGTGAACCCACTCCTTCATAAGTACCTTTATTCAGTCAAAAATGTATGTTATCAACGCTCTACTGGTTTTATCGCATGATTCCATTTTTAGCAAAAAGCAACAAAGTGCAAAGAAATAAAAAATCATGGTGAACTTAGTGGAAGTATGGTGGACGTAATATGGAATTATGGAACAGGAGCTCGTTGGAGTAGTATTATATTTTAAAAATATACGAAAAAATTTCAAGAATTTCTTAGTAGGTGGTAGATAAGTATGTTGTATAAAGAATTTGATGTTGATATTTATCTCATTTATACTTACTACACCTGTGCGGAAAATTGCTTAGTACTAAAACAGGTTTATATTAATATTTACATAGTAATGTGAGTTTTCATTTCGAAAAATTTTGTGTAAGTATATTAAATTGAGTTCCTGGGTGATCTGGAAACACAATTGGGCCCGGAGGATGGCGCTGCAGTCACTCCTCCTAATCACATGAACCGATTTGGATGAATATTTGTGTGCACATTTCATTGTTGTGGGATGATTGGTTGATTCGTTTTCACATTAGCTAATATTATGTATTTTTGTTGTTAGAAAGTAAACTTAATTTAATGTTTATAATACATTATTATTGGTATATAAATAAGCTATGTTCGTCTCACATTGCTGTTCCTGCCTACCTATCCTACCAGGGCCTAACTTTGTTCTGGCTATTTTATTTTGATTATTTGTAATGAATAATTACAATTATAATAGAGTGCAAAAAATAAATACATGCGTCAATATATTTTGTGTTTTTTTTAAACAATTTTTTTATTTAAAAAAATATCATTCCGACCGCGGCTTTGCCCGCGTGGAATTAGGTTATATCGTGAATCCTGTTTTATCCCACAGAAGTGTTCAGTTCGGATAAAAAGTATCCTATGTGTAAATCCAGGCAATTCAATGTAGTCTTGACGTGATTAAGTAACAACTAACAAAAAAATATACAAATTAACATCCAAAGTTTCGCATCAGTTTTACTGTATTAGCGATATCTTCCACTCTTGACTTTGACTGAGAAGAATTAGGGTTTATAACTTCTTTCAGAAATAGTACCTTTCATTTCTGGGCATGATGTAATATCTACGTCAGCATCAAATTCTATCTAAATCAATTCAGTAGTCCGCGTAATTAGGTACCATTTCATTTTTTCAGAGTAACAATATTTTTTGTTATTTTAAAGATTATTTATAACCTGTATTATTTTGTAATAAAGTAAACATTACGAAATAATAATTATTAATAATGTCTAAGTAGTTGTTAAAAAGAAGATAATTTTACCTATGTGAAGTTGGCAACTAACTGAATAAAAATGAGTGTTTCTCA
>CAJQZN010030081.1:0-42564 GCA_907164685.1 Colias eurytheme | reverse complement strand
TTTAAAAAGGGCCGTAAATGTTAGAAAAATTAATTCATCACCTTAAGGCGATTTGTGTTGTGTTTATGACTGGGACAGACTATGGGAATACTCTTATAATATAATATAAAAAAGGTGCGGATGGTAAGTGGACAAGAAACGTATTAATGACTAGCTTCCGCCCGCGACTCCGTCCGCGCGGATGTCGGTCTTCGCGTGGATGGTCTCCATTTTGATTAACTCTGACAATGACATCTTATAAATATCTATTGGACCCAAATACAGCTAGGCCTATAATAATACGCAACGTGTGTTCGCTGTTCTACAGAGCAACGTCTATGGATAAAACTGAAAAATTAAGATTAATTTTTTGAAGTGAAACTTCTTTATCGGGGGTGGACAAAAATATTGTGAGACATTTTTTGCGTTACGCCGCGCGCGTTACATTTTTTGCGTTACGCCGCGCGCGTTACATTTTTGCGTTACGCCGTACTCGTGACTATATACATGTTATATTAAAGTGATCAACAAAATCAAAGGGTTTGTTTTAATTCTAATTCCAGTGAATTTCTTTATTTTTCTAAAATTGTATTTAAAGTTAACCTCAGTTTTTGATTGAATTTTTTAAAACACCAACACGTGGGCGTGATCATGTTATTTATTTTTCAAGTTATTTAAGCTTAACCTCTGTCTTAATAGGTATATATATTATGTACTATGTGCGTCATTAATTTCTGACTGTTTCGAGATTTGGTGCAAAATAAAACAGTGTGTAAATAAAATTAAACAATTGAGTAAAAGTATAATTTCATAGATAACACGTTGAGAAGTTCCCTGTATAAATATATATACATATCTTGTATAAATACATACATAATATGCCTATAGATCTTTACTCAATTGTTTTATTTTATTGATTTTTTACAAATTTTATTTACACACTATTTTATTTTGCACCAAATTTCGAAACAGTCAGAAATTAATGACGCACATATTATATATACATACTTACGTTTTAATATAGAATATTTTTTTTATTTTACAACCTTTACAACTTGATCATTAGGAATTTATTACCTCTATTGTTCGAACAAAAATAAGTTACCGACTTTAAGAACGTGCCGACAATGTAAGTACACTATTGTTTCTTAGAAAACATTTTAGGAGTATACGATAATAAATCTATGACTCACGTAAACACGTGTTTGCTTGATTGGTGTCAGGTGTTCAATTATAATTTTATGAATTCAAAATTTATAAGAATAAACCTCAAACTCTCTGTCCAATCAAAATCCGCCTAAGTCGAAATCCTTTATAAGCTGAAAACGGCAGTGGCCGGCGTAAATATTCAAATAGGTAGCGAGGAGCGAAGCGACGAGCATCTTAGGTTAACTTTGAACTACCGCACGAGCCGAGCGAGCGAAGCGAGCGAGTTGCAGCAGCGGCCGGTGTAAATATTTAAATAGGTAGCGAGGAGCGAAGCGACGAGCATCTTAGGTTAACTTTTGAACTACCGCACGAGCCGAGCGAGCGAAGCGAGCGAGTTGCAGCAGCGGCCGGTGTAAATATTTAAGTAGATAGCGACGAGCGTGTGACTAACGTATTTCTTTAATATTGTACATAGTAAATTATTTTTTGAAAAATAAGGACATAAAGAAGTTTCACTTCTTACGTGTGTACTCTAGTACACGCACACATTTTTTTTTTCTAAGTATTTTTCCAGGATAAAAAGTATCCTATTTTACGCCCAGGATAATAAGGTATAATTATACCAAGTTTCATCGAAATCGAACCGTTAGTTTTCACGTGATGTCTTCACATACAGACAGACAGACAGACAAAAAATTTTTTTATCACATATTTGGGTTTGGTATCGATCCAGTAACACCCCCTGCTATTTATTTTTTCAATATTTTCAATGTACAGAATTGACCCTTCTACAGATTTATTATATGTATAGATTTGATCTGGATGCTGGTGGACCATTATATGGGGGAACCTTTTATGGAATGAAAGAAATTGTAAGTGATTTATTTTTTTAGTGATTTATTTAAATAATTACTTAAAGAAGTGCAATATGGCGTGGTATAATTTCACGCGATAGCATGGATTACTTGCGAGCGAAGTCTAAAGATCCCTCTTTGGTAGGAGGGAAGTCTATATTTGCTTCTATTATACGTAACTAGCATCATAAACAGACAGCAGGATCTAAAAACTTTGTTCCTATTCCCGAAATATCTAAGTTATTACCATCATAACAAAACGCGATCCAGTTAACCGTCTAACGCAACACAGCATCCATATTTCATCAGCACTTGTCTCTTTTTACTGTGCAAATAACACTGAAACACAATAAATAAACAATAACTTTTTTATTTCGACTCAACGCCGTAAATAAATAATATTTTATGCGATACATAAGCTCGTAATATTTGGGCATAAACATTTGAGTATTGCAGATACTCAGTAATCAAATTGTAAACGACTTTATATCGGAAATTCTGCGCTGCGGTTCGGAGAGACTGGCTTCAACCAGTATTGGACGATGAGGGGATCAGAGGTTCTTATCACTGGTATATATCCGTCCTATGGCGAAATACACTGAATTTTGTTAAAAATAAAGCTCTACATTTTTTCTAAGTGTGTACTTTTAAATAAGAACTAAACTAACTGATCAAACAAGAAGTTGATGTTGAGTGTTACTTGAGTAATTATGGTCATGTAAAAAAATCGGTCGCTACCGACACAGATGACTGATCACTTAACAGGAACTCCATCCGTGAAACAGATGTGGAAAATGCACCTGCTCCAAATTCCTCGTGAAATTTCAAGGATAGCATACATCCAATTAATAAATTGCAGAAGTCAATTTAAAATTAAGCGTATATTTAAATAATTTGGAAAATCCAAAAGTGCACGCCTCATAATTTTTTTTTAATAAATATTTATTAATTATTATTTTTGTTTATTTAATAACAATTAAACCACATCGAATCAGACCCTGAAAAATGAAAGGGTTCTATTCCTGAGCATACTCAAGCGTAAGAGAAAAAAAAAGACTCGATTAGTAAAGTATTTCGGTCGCTATCGTGTTAACAAGAAAAAGGATCCGCACATACAGACACACGGACGTCCAAGACAGAACTTTTTTAAACTGTTTTTTAACTAGTTTAAGTAACAAAAATGACATCAAAAATATCATGAACGTTAAAAATAGTGTTTTTTCTTAATATGTGTGTGTATGTATTATCTTACAATTGCAATGTATGATACATAAAGACATTTTAAGTTTGAAAAATCAGATGTTTTGCGCGAAGTGACAGTAGTACCCACCTCAACGCTTCGCTTATGAGGCGTGCAAAATAGTTTAAAACGTAGCTCATTTCACTCAGTTCACGAGTATTACATCGCTTCGCATTTCCAACATTTCGATGTCTTTCCGCTCTCCCGCCGTGATTCTATTACCTTTGTACTTCTTAAAATATATATATACAGAAACCGTTTCGTCTGACTGATTTATACGAATCGTACAGAATTTATTTATTTCACATTATTGGTTTTTAGCTTAATTCGATAAGAATTGCTGTGTACGGTTTACTATTACAATTTTCAACAACTATATCAGTGGCAACTCTTTATTTATATATTTTGTTAATTATGCATTGTTAAAAAGTATAGCAAAAGCAACCTACTTATGTAATATCATTTAATAACTTGTCTCATAATTACTAACATTGAACAAAGCACAATACATTTTTTTCGATGAACCAAATGTAATCAGTTTTATTATAATAGAGTGTTGTGTTAATGGTAGAGCGTACCCGCGTGAAACAGCTAGACTTGTAAGATGCGCTGACCTACATTGTTTTAGAGCACGAGTTGAACATTTTACACGCCTCAGAAGTGCTTGCTCAAACACTATTTCGTTCTAAAAATCCATATTGTTGAGTTACCGCTCATAACAGCTCAGCGGTCGTTTATTTGTTCAAAATATGTTGCGAAATTTTATTGGATTGGTGCTTTTTTGTTTCTTAGATACAGGCTTTATAAATCGTTAATTCACTTTGATTCAAATAACGTTAAATCAAATTAAGTAATGACATTTAATTAAACACAATTTGCGTACCTTCATGTATGCAAGATTGCTTCTGCGAATGGCAAAACGTTATACGTCGTGTAGTTAAATATATAATGTATAGGTTATGTTTTACTTAATTTCCTGTCCTTTGAATCACGTCTAAAATACATACGGTTTTGATGTTATTGAACCTCGTTAATTTCAACGTTTATTTGAGTTTAATATTTATTAATGTGGATGATATTGCAGTACAAACGAAGAGATGGAATACGAGTCCTGATTCTCTTATTCTATTCTTCAAAACCTAAATTTGCACAAAATGTCTTTATTAAAGGTTATAATTACACCTCAGTTGCCAGACGGCAATGAATCAATCAAACCAAAAAATGATTTTTTGGTTTGATTGTTGAAAATTGCCAGTCTAGACTCCAGATTTCCGGCCATCTAAGGGCACGTACGTGGGCCACACTGAAAGTTTTGCGTAACTAATAAATAAAACAATTTATTTGTCTAATATTATATTTACTACTTTTTAAAGTATTCTCCGTTACATTTAAAACACTTTTTCATCCGTTCAAACCATTTCTGGAAACATGAGGACGATTGGTCCGATCGTATGTTTTCTGCGTGCTGTTTGAAAGCAACCACTGCCTCTTCGGGCCACGTAAATGTCGAACCACTCATTGAATCATAGATTTTTGGGAAAAGGAAGAAATCGCAAGGTGCTAGGTTAGGACTGCGTGCGGCATGAGTCACGTGCTCTATGTTTTCAGAAGCCAAAAATGACTTTGTTTTGTTCGCGGTGTGCGCCGAAGCACTGTCATAGTGCAACAAGATGCGACTTCTAGGTCGCTTTTCTCTTATTTTTTCTAAGACATTGGGCAAACAAATAGTGGTGTACCACTCAGCATTAACAGTCTTTGGTCGCTCAAGTGGGATAGTGTAGACAGGATTCGTCTTAGAGAAAAATAATGCAATCATTTGTTTGCCGACCCTTATCGCCTGCCTCAATTTGGTTGGTTTGCTGTCACTTTCAAACACCCACAAAGAATATTGGTGTTTTCTTTCTGGAATATAACCATGTATTCATATTACATATCCTGTTACGATATTATACACGGCATTAGAATGTCCGTAATTGTACTTTAATAGCATTTCTTAACACTAATCTACTCGATGTCGTTTTTGTCCTGGAGTGAGTTTGGGAGCAATCCACCGGCAACCAAGCTTCCTAACTTTGAAATGTTCATGTAAAATATTCTGAATTTGGCTCATACCAATCCCCAAATGTCCTCGAATCTTCTAATAAGTGATATGGCTATTTTCTTAAATTAGTCGTCTGACGGTAGCCATATTTTCCTCCGTGATCGCAGTTGAGGGTCGACCTTCACGAATTTCATCATGGAGAGAAACACGGCCGCGATGAAATTCAGCATATCAATGCCTTAAAGTGCTCAAATGAGGTGCTTCCCTCCCAAAAGTATTTTAAAGGCGAGCAGTGCAAACTTTCGGAGAAAGCGAACTTTTAAAATCATCAAAACTCATCGCCCTAAAATTGTTTCGTGTTAGTTCCGTTTTTGCTACGGACAACGAACTTCAACTTGAGATAAAAAAAAATTGACAAGCGTTTTCCGCCAAATTTTTTTTTTCCTCAACTTATGAGACTTCATATGTTAAAAAAATATAACATTCGTAATATAAACATTTATGGGTGGCCAGAAACGCAAAACTTTAGTGTGCACTAGGTATTGAAAAATCCCTCAATGCCTCTTGGGACTTCATTTTTATTGTTGTTTTTCAAAACAATAAAGCTTTAAGAGCGAGCCATTCAATCAACCGAAAAACCCATATAGCATGTTTAAACGATTCCTGACTCGTGGCAGATTGCCAAGTTTTCACGCACTATTGCTATGAGCTATTCTGACCTTTGACGGGGTTCAAGTTTCTAGATGTATTTTATAAACCATATTAGTAGATGGTTTTATTTGATTGCTATCCATGACTTAATTTGTGAATGGTTTGGGTCAACGTTTCGGTTTTTATGTCAAGGAATGAATACAAATCAGCCACTCGATACTATGATCGTAAGGTTTTGGCCAAAATGGAATATATTTGCTATATAGATTTCTACTGTCTGACTAATGTAGAGGCATTTTAATATGTTTTCAGAGAAATACCGATAAAAAATTTGGTAAATAATATCATGCCTTCTGTTTCAGTGGTTATTTAATAATTTAAAGAACTTATTATTGAAGTAGAAAAGATATTTATTTGGAGCAGGCATATTTTGTTCATCAAACTACCATTGACAATATTAATTATCAGTCACATAAACCTATGGCATCGACTTCCACAATCAAAACATATTAAAAAAAAGCTGTCAGTGGTAAGGACTCAGCCAAAAGGTAACAAAAGGGGTAAGAAATAAAGCGATTCCCGTCAAGGGGCAAATAAAGCTGAGTCTACACGAGTGCTTCATCAATCATCAGTGGGAAATCGGTTAAAATGTGAAACGGGAGACCATTAGTTACATCGCGTTTGAGTAATTGCACAGATTGTACGTTATACGGGAGTGTCGACTATTGAATAGTTTTCAATTATTGTAATATTTCCCGGTGGAGTTATCGTAAAGTATGGGCACTCGGATGATGTAAAGGATATTGCGTCGGATATTATGTGTATTAAAGGAAGCATTTACAAGAATATTTAAAGATCTGTATATTAATTGTCAAGAAATAAAGAGATTAAAAATTGAAAATTGTTTTTTTTTTATTGTTTTTGGTTGTATAAAAAAAAGCAATGTGATAAGTCATTGTGTGGTATCAAGAAGCTTATATCTTATACTTTTATCGTGTATTAGATATAAGATTATTGTGTGGTATTTTCAGTTTATGGCATTTAACTCCTTCTGCAGCTTTTTTTCCAGTAAGTACGTAACTAATATTAGAAAATATCAAATTTAAAGAATCAGTGATTCGTACTGCACTTTCTGGCGTCCATAGAATCGCAAAAGAAAAGCGATCAGTGAGCTACGATAAATCATGCTAAAAGCTATAGAATTACTAAACAAGAGTCTATACTTTTTTTCACAAAAGCTCAGTAAGTATTGTCACACGAGGCGACCAAATTCCGATATTTACTTCATTCAACTTTCAGTTGTGTGAAATTTTCAATCTAAGTTTTGCGGGAGAATTGAATTCACGGGAAATATTATTAGCTTCCTGTGATATCTCTTTGTTGCAGTTTTACAGTTGTTGAGCATCAGATTATATGAGTTTCTACCCTAAATGCAGGTTATAGGAATAACCTTATTTTGATGAAAATTTGGGCAATATTTCAAAAATTGTACCTTAATGAAAATTAAACATATTTAAGCGATTGTAGAAAACCTTTCTCTATTGTGTCCATTGAAATAAATAACAACGCTATCAATTTGTTTAAATAATTAATTGAACAAAGGTTTTGATGCAAGTTAATAAAAACATCCAGATTATTAAAAACAACTCAAAATCTTTTTAATATACCTAGTAGGTACCTACTTTATAACAAAAACACGCAAATACAAAAAGTTCACATTTTTAATATAACAAATTGTGTTTTTGTTCGATCTCATCCAATCCGTCTAAAAATCCGAAAATCCTTCCTGGAAAGCCCCGCATTCAATGCCTTATCTAATGATAAGGGTAAAGATTTAATAACCATTGACTTAGAACCCTTGTTTAAATAAATCGATGATTTGAAACAATAAACGGTCGAGAGTTCAATGGAAGTGCAATAGAATTGACTTCCAGTTGGTGATAACAGCGTAAAGACGTTTCCAGAAGTTAGTTATCGAGTTTTACATTTCACACTCGATCCGATCTCAGAACTTGACTTGAACGGAATCGGAACAATTGTTCAATTTTCTATAGTTTTGTAGAATTTGTTAATTCCAACACAATGTAAAATTTTGAATTATAAAGTTTGCGTGGTTCGGATTGATAAATAAGCCTTTTGTAAAAACACAATTTGACAGTCTTTAAACCTAAATAAATAATTAGTGACACGATCAATTAGTAATGAATCAATAAACAAATACACCTTGTCTATTATGGTTTTAAAATATAGATTAAGTAAAAAATGAAAAATAATAGATACCATTAATTTATGTTAACGCATTTGTCTTGCATTCTTTTCACACAGCAAACGGGTTTAATTACAGTCAAGATACTGTTTCTGTATTCACACCGAAGAGTTCAAAAATTTAATTAATTTTACGTTAACTTCTCAACGCATTGAATGGAAAGATCCCGACTAGATTTGCGTTACCGAGTGAATAAGTTTTCACCTTCAGCGCTCAATGTTTGAGACCTGCGGCTTCAATTCAATTCAAACTGATGATTATCAGCCTTAAGAGAAAGATTTCATTGACCCAGCATCTTATAAATGTGGCTGGATAACCGGAATTCACCTAACTTAAATAATTAATTTGTGAATTAATTAATAATCCCATGGCAAATCTTAAACTAAGCTTTCAAGATTATTTTTTTTTATTTGTTGGTCTTAAGAATGAACTATAAACATTTTTATTTGTCTTTTAAATATATACAAAAATTTCAGCTCGTACAGGTTTAAACAATCTCAAAAATCTCAGGTATAATATTTTCTTACATTCTGTTGTCAATACATCCTAGTATCCTGACCACTTACATTATTAAATTATGAACAGAAAAAGAGCGACAAGATACATAATCCGGCGTTGAATTAGTAAACTCAGTCGCTATCTGTCCGTCATGTCCTAAGTAATGAATGTAATCCATTCATCGTGGGGCCGCGGTTAATGATCCGCCCAAAAATAACTTCATTAGACCGTGCTGTTGGTAGCGCGGAGTGTGTGAGCGGGTTATCATTTATATCAACATTTTGAACAAAACGGATGACGGTAAAAAGGATTTTCTTTGTGTTTTAATGTATTTACTATTGTGCAAAGTGAGATTATCAATAGATATAAAAATTATGGGTATGAACAATTATTATGGGCACATAAGTTAAGCTAATCCAGTTCGTCCTGTGAGTACGTCCGTAGAAAGGTGTTCTCAGAACCTAGAGTCATTCCAACGACTTCGTCATTTTAATTAGAAGTAGAAAAATAACAATATTTATTTTTGATCTCGAGTCTGGGATCGGTCTTTTATATTCAAATATCCTAACCATAAGATGAACGAGGCAATTGTAAACATGTGAAATGATGAACATCATCCCATTTTTTGTTTACACTGTACGCCACATAATATGAGGATCTTGGCCATAATTCACCACGTTAGCAAATATAAAAAAAAGGATGGACGTTTTATACTTTTATAAAACCCATAAAGAATGATAAACAAAATATTAGACAAGAAGCATAAATAAGCTATAAACGACAGTCATAATTTGAAGTTTTATCTATGTAATAGCATTATTCATTGTTCATCATAAATCATAGCCTTTCTTTGAATAAAGAAATCAAATCTGTAGCAAAGACAACTTCGAAACTTAATTTAAATTTAATTCCGCTCTGATTCAACAATACTCAACTGTCAAAATATCAACTAGAGACTATCAGCATTGAATAGAAACTGTTACCGAATTAGTTTTCTGAAAATAATTCAGAACATCATCAAAGTCGTAGTGTTCATTTTATAAGTATGTATAATTATTCAATTTTTCCGAAAGTTAACTTTAGTAGTAGTTTTAGGCATATAATTGCAATTTCACATCCCTTAATTAAAATAGATTCACGAACAACCGTCAAGTCTTATTATTACAACTATATGGAGTTGTTTTTAACTACTGAAACTACAATAATTAAGTAAATAAATGTATAATTTTTATACGTATTTTTATCCTTGAGATATTAATTACGGTAATAATTTGCAGTAATTCAGAATAAAACAATAGACAAGCGAACTACGTGGCATTAATTCAACCCTTTTCTATAAACGGGGCGTTCGCGTTAGTCCAACAATAATCCGCATGCGGCCAAAACTTTTTAATTTCGCAATCCCAGGACTCAATGAGTCTGAATTCACTTAAAGCTATAATATAAAGCTATTAAAACAGACGCCATGACAATAATTGCTATATGAGCGAAATATTTTAAATCATCCTGGAATACGATTAAAATTATTCAGGGTTAATAAATTTAGTTTATTATGTTTTTACATCAATGAAGTCAAGTTGGTTAATTAATTATTATTTTAAAATGCTCTATCATTATTCAAATTTAAAATGACTTTAATTTAGAAAATATAATAGATCTTTAAGCGCGTCACACACGGTGAAGATACTATAATATTTTATGTTAAGATTCTCTACTATAAAATATTACAGTATCTTAAGGTATCGTACGGTAGCGTAAGGTACCCGAAAAACTGACATAAAATTTCGGGTCATTTGTAACAGGATGGCGGTTCTACAGGGGTCTTAGTACGCAATGACAAAAAGAAAAATGATGGTCAGGAACGCTGATACCGGATAATACTGTAATATTTTATATTAGAGAATCTTAACATAAAATATTATAGTATCTTCACCGTGTGTGACGCGCTTTAATAACATCATTTTATTTTATTTTACAATTTTTTATTATTTTACATTACATATTACATTCTAGTATTTGAAACGTACTGTTTTGTATTAGATATTGTCTTTACTATAGGTAATGTATTGCAATTTTATGCTAACGTAGCATAAAGCTACGAGTGTGCTACGCCTCTACGAACAAGTCCGCTACGAAAGGTGAAACTTTCGAATTATTTGCCGCATCGTTCTACTTTGCTTTTTCTCAGTTTTCTAATTAAAACGACTGTTCTATATTTTTACGTTATAATTACAGATACAAAAGTGTAATTATGAACAAAAAAAGTTTATAAATAATCAGTATTATAAAAAAAAAAGTATTATAAAAAGTTTATAAGTAATCAATAATATTACGAATATATTATTATTCAACACAATTTGCTGAATCTAACTAGCTAGTATTATTAATACCTAGATTGGGACTTGTTAGAGAAATCGTGCGTATAGTTATGTTAGTAAGGGTTGAAATGTTTCCTATAATTTGCAAATAAATGATCCTTTAGGAGCCTAAGTGTTAGGGTTTACAAAGTTCATGTGGGCGACACATCGGACCCGTTCTGTAAAGTTCCCGAGTTTAGACACCTCGCTTAGATTTATATTAATGATATGGTCAATGTCAGCCGTGTTACTTAATTAATGTATTATTGTAATACCGTATAGTTTAATAGTTTAGTTTTGTAGTAGAATGATTGGGTATTGTGTGTATGAATATTGAATATGTATGATTATGTTTTAGATTTCCTCATAAATAGAATATTGAAATATTGCATCTGCAACTGTATGTATGTATAGACCATAACAAAAACAACACAAAACTAATATAATGATTATTGATCTTATGAAAATAAAGGAAAGTCTTGCGAAATGAAAGTTCTGAAAATGAAAGAGAATATGTTCTATTGATAAGGAGCCAAACCAATGTAACGAGTGCGTGTTTCACAGCCAAACCGAACGTCGCTAAGACCATCTAAGAAGCCGCGGCTAACAGCGTCAATTACTCATCCTTTTGACATCTCGGACAGTGTTTTCTCCAAAAGATTTTCCTCTCCAAATAGACAAGCATTTCGCATAAAGGAAATGTTTATTTTAGCCGCTTGTGATCGCTGTGGTGAAAAATCGGCCACAAAAGAACACTCCGGATTAGACATTATATTGTTTTTGGCTCGCAGCTACGACTTGTCAAAATATTATCCCTCTAAATGGGATATATCGGGTGGGATTTCCGACTACAATGTTGGATCCCAAATGTATTTACGTCAATTGGGGTCCTGTAATAATAGTCTCTATTTGATGGCTTTGAAAATATAAGAATTTGTGGGTTTCTGTGATGATGCTATCGTTAGCTTTTGTGAAATTCGGATTTGTTTTCCGCATACTTTTTATATCATCAATCGAATACATTGTGAGGAGAATTTTGTTATAATAGTTTTGTTGTATCTGTTTTGAAAAGAGTAGTCTTGGTTTGTGAAGTAAATAATAATTAATCATGGGTCGTGGTCATTCATTTAAGCCGTATTAGACTCAGGGTAAATGAAATGGAAGGCAAGTTCAAGATTGGCAACTTGGAAGACAGGAAACGTCATTATAGATACACTTTCTCCACTTTCTTTTTACCCGCAATGGTCATTAATAATTTAAGTGATTAGGCAATTAGGATCTAGTAATGATTGATAAATTGATGTGAATGAATCTAGAAAGGAGCTTATAAATGGAGATAATTATTTTATGAATTCTTTATTCTTATATTTAAAAATTAATCTACTATATGGCCGAATAGTTAATAATTTATCCGTTTATATATCCATTATTATAAAATTAAATAAAAATAAACATATAATTGTTCTAATTACACACGCTAGCAGGGAACCGAGGGGATTCACTTTGTCCTCCGAGGAAGACTAATGAAAAAGTCTTTCCAGTTATTATGCCTCACAAGGGTACTTCATGTCATGACCCGTATGATGCAGTTCATGTACTGGTACTAAATTACATAATTATGATATTTTAATTTACTTAATTATTTGTTTAATTGAAGATCATTAAATTAAAAATTGTAAAACAATTCACATAGATAATATCTAAAAGAAGTCTAGTTTAATTTCAACGAATAGAAAATGTAAAATGTAATATTTGTGGTCTTGAAAGAAAATGTTAGTAAAGCCTGATAAATATGTAAATATGGCGGAACTTATAGAAAGTGGAGCCGGAGCTTCTTTGACTATATTTGTGAAGTTTGGATAAAACCCAATGTGTATATTATTTTTCCGATCTCTTATTTGTTTAAGGCAGGTTATATAAGAGCGATTGTTATTATTATTAGCAAACCAAAAATTTTGTAAAAAAATTGTATTTATATTGTTAGTTAGTAGACATATAAGAATATGAAATACGTACACATTTATATTATGCATTCTGTTTATATCTGAGAGTATCAACTTTCTTATTATCTTTGTCTTTTGTCTGTCAAGTGAAAAAGAGGGAACTATCTTGCGTGTATGTTTTTTATATTTTGGTTTAATGTAATAAATCCAGGGTAATTTATTAATATTTCCAAGAGAGATTTTATAACAGCCGTCCAAGAATAATCAGCCTAAAGTCAAATTGTTCTATATCTTAAAACATAGTGAGGTCGGCCTAGTTTCATTTAAGCAGTGTTTTAAAACTCCCAGACGCCTGCCAAATGTAGTGCGAATCGGGAATAAGGCCGCAAACCCGACTGTATTTTACTGTGTTCATACTTTATTGTGACTTTTATTAAATGCAATTATTTACTAGCTGTTCCCCGCGTTTTCACTCGCATTACTCCGATTCTGTTAATCTTAGCGTGATGATGATGATGATGAGTTTTCCTCGATAAATGAGCTATCTAACACCGAAAGAATTTTTCAAATCGGACCAGTAGTTCTTGAGATTAGCGCGTTCAAACAAACAAACAAACTCTTCAGCTTTATAATATTAGTATTTAGCGAACTAACGAGAATATGCTTCTTATTAATATTGTGTTAGCTTATTGGATTTAGTTAAGCTTTGTGTATTAAATGCAAAGTCTTTGCTAATGATTTATTTGATTGATAATTATTTTTTAATATTAAAAATACTAAAGTTTTTAAGAAGGTACGGATGTATGCTATTATTTGCCCACGTAGGTGAAGCAACGGATTACAACTAGTGTTAAATAAATCGGTATAATTAAAAGCTCATGTAGCAAAGAAATTAAAACAGATTGAATGCTTTATGTTGCATTATTGCACGGGGACATAAATCCAACACGCAGAGGCCCTTTATAGAATTTTAATGTGCTGTGGGACAAATTATTATTATTGAACTACATTCCTGCCTATATGGCCCTCTGTGAAAATAATAGAAATAATTAAATATTAAATGATATACAACTGCGCCATTATATTTGTTATTTAATAAAAGTAAATTAAGAAATATCTTTAATGGATTAAATTCAATCATAAAGCTCATTTTTTTAACATATCTACACAAACCAACGAGACCTTCCTTACTTTATTAACAACTATTTTTTAACAATTATTCTGTCACAAAAATGTTTGAATCTAAAATTGATAGTAAACCACACCGGTCTGTTATAAGGTAAGTTTCTATAAACTCCCAAAACCCTTGAAGAAATAATCCTCATCTTACTATAATTAAATTCCCACAATATACTATAATTTATAATTATAACTATCACCTCTCATCACTGATTTAGTGCAAACATGACAATGTAGAGCAGCTGCACCGCGGGACAATATAACAATCTCTGGACATTAATAGCTCATTCGCAGTTTGACCGGCCGATAGTGGCCGGCGATAGCGCGGTAATGTGTGTGCTAATTGTCGGAAACAATTAACTTAAACCTCCATTAAACACGTTATAATGGGCACGTTGGTGGACGTTTATGGGGTGTTATTTTTTAGTTTCACGTTTTAGAACGTAGTTTAATGTTTAGAAGACGGTTGAGGTTGAAGTTGTCTCTGTGTCGTTTTACCGGTGTAGTGGCTCCGCTTCTGTTGGTCTAGCGTGATGATATAATAGCTAATAGTCTTCCTCGAATGGGCTATCCATCAGATCAAGACAAAGACAAAGACAAAGAATTTTTCAAATCGGACCAGTAGTTCTTGAGATTAGCGCGTTCAAACAAACAAACTTCAGCTTTATAATATTAGTATAGATGTGGCTAAATAATTGACGTTAAAATAATATACGCACAAAATTGTATGTCTGATTTAAAAACGTACATATTAAATTGTTCCTTTTTGTACTCTATTATTACAATCTATTATTGTTATAAAGGTTCAATGTGATACTTAAATTTATATTTACTTGTACCTAAATGTTCACGAACAACTAAAGCTTCCAAATAAATAATCAGAATGTTAGGCGTGTGTGTTATTTATGACGGTAGATGCAACTTTACCTGATCGTAAATAACGCCCGCCCACAGACATCCAAAACAATTAGTTGCACAAATGTTGGTATGAGGGTTATTATAAAGGGATCTGGGTGGTTCTTGTATTGCAAAATCGTTGGTGAAATTATTTTTCCAAACTGATTAGGATAATATGATAATTCAATTGCAACGATATCCATGTTGTTGATTTTTATTTAAGCCGAACTATACTGAATACTCTTGCTTTATGATTGAATTGTATTGAAAAATGCAAATTTAATCAGGATAGTTTAATTCTATATACGCTAGAGACCTATCACGAAAGTTTTTCAAGCATAACGAATATGAACCAATTCAAATAGTAGTTTTAGCCGCTGTCTACTACTATCAGTATGAATATAAAAGAACGACAAACTTTAAAAAGTTAATATCTCGCTGCTTTTGCAATTGTGGCAAAAGTTTGTTGACAAAAGCATTATTATACGACAAGGAAGAACGCTGAATTTAATTTCCGGAACCCAAAAGGACAAGTTGATTAGAACTAGTGTTTTATTTTAATAGTGTTTTTGACTTAAATTGTCGGTTAATACTATAGACATATTTCAATGTTATACACGCAGAAATATGAAAGCCTTACTGTTAACCATGCTTTTTATATTCATCTAGTTTTATAATGAACTTTAAAACTATTACAAAAGCAAGCACGAAATCTTTTAATCACTACAAATTTTTTATAAAAAGATGCACTAAACAAGAATAGCATCTACCGTGATTTCAAAGCCAGCCAGACGACCTGGTCCGAGTGGCAGGGAGCCGCTGGATGCAGGCCGCCGGTGAGCGGTCGTGCTGGAAATCCTCGAGGGAGGCCCTTAGTAGGGAGGCCCCCAGTGGACGTCCCACAGCTGAAACGACGATGACGATGACGACCGTGATTTCATGATGGCCTCATTTCTCTGCGATATAAAGCCTTGAGAACTAATATATGTAAATATGTTGCGTAATAATTTTACTTAAACTAAAACCAATTAGTTTCAGTTCGTCGCGCACAACGTCATTGTCAAAACGTCAGAACAATATTGAACACACATTATTGAATAGATTATGTTAATAACGTATCGAGGAGTAATTTCCGAACGTGATTTTCCATCAAATAATATCGTGTACCTGCTACGTGTAATAACACGACTTAGTATGGAAATATAGTTGTTGTTTTAATTATTTATCGATTTATACAGAAAATATATATTTATAAGTTACACTGTAAGTTTGATGGAAAATAAATCTAACGAAATACATAGGTACAAGATACTAACCTACTAGTTATTTTCTAGGAAATACAAGGACAGAGGAAAATTAGTAAGTATATTGTTTCTTTCCAAATTTCTAGCACATTATTAACGTTTACTGCGAAAAATAAACTAAGTTGAGTTTTCAATATAAAGAAACGATCTAACAAATAGTAAATAGTACATTATAGATAAAGTATTAATTTGTGCAATTAAAACACTCATCTCTTTAATTAGTGTAATGGCTGGAAATATCTTAAAGTAGAGCTAATTTAACTCTGAGCATGTGAAACCTACGCATTATAACAATTAGGTTATCAACAGATTCCCTAAAGCGATTAAAATATTGATTGATGTAATATCCGAGCTGTCAACTGTGACTATAAACTTGAGACGAGTTATGTAACTATCGCCCTTACTAATAAACTATATTAGCGGCTCATTTAACAAGATTTTCTATCGTAATTTGTACATCATCAATGAATATTATAAATGTATAAGTATGTCTATGGGTGTGTTGCAAAGTCAAATATAGTTTGTTTTTTCAGAAATCAACGTCTAAAAGCTTGAAATAGGTAGGGGATGAACTTTTATATACGTGTTTTCTAAAGCTTTTGAAACCGCCGACCAGAGCTGGTCTCAATATAATATATAGTTATAAATGATAGCTAATTTAATGACCGCTTGACATATCAATGCACAGCTTAGGTACATTACTAGGAATAGAAACTTGACATTTTGCAACATGATTCCTTTTATAGAGTGGGTGAGTTCTAAGGAAAGATTTGAGATATTTGTCCCTTAAAGAAGTTAAAAGGGGTCGTAAATTTCCACGAAACACCGTCTGTTTTGTAGCTAAACCAGTTAAATATTGTTTGACATCGAGCGAAGTGAGTACGGGTCGGCTGGTATGAAATCTCAAACTCAAAATTAAAAAGTTTTTTAATCTCACACTTTACAAGAGTAAACCAATGGCCGTATTTACTGAGAATAATTTAATAAATGCTCGAGTTCATATAACAATGAATCGTTTTTAGATATTTTTGTAAACTAAATAATAATAATATGTAACTGACTCCGGAATCAGAATCACTTTTGTCTAAACCATCGCAATTATATTACCCGTTTTCTGATATTGCAAACAGCTTGATTTAACAAAAATACGCAAAATAAGTATAATGTTCAATGTAATTATTTTCAATGTGTTAACGTTATAATATTATGAAGGTAGGTACCTATTATAATAAATTGAGACACGTTTAATGTATCAAATAACAATTTAATTTTCAATTTTCTTTTGATCGCTCAATATAATTTAAGGAAGAAATATTTATTAACATATTATTATATGAGAGATCTAAGGCGGCTATTTCATCATCGATCGACAAGGGAAGATAAATTCGTTTAAAATTTGCTATCTTCATGGATAATTGTATAGGAAAAGAAGAAAAATATAGCGTATATTTTTATAAACAGAGATGTATTTTATAGTGATTCACTTACGTATCTATAACAATTCGACTCGATTCTCTATTTTAAACAAAATATAGCACAGATTAAACATGTAATACATCACTAGAGGGTATTAGCATACGGGCATACCTTAGCAAAATCAACAAGGGTCCACATAAATCTTGGCTATGAACAAATCATTTTTCAATCCCGGGTCAGGGCACTTATTCGTTATAAATCGAAGGACCGGCCTGTTAGCTCAGAACCACGTTTGATTTATGTGGGCCCTGGAAGGGTCTAGTACGGTTTGTTAGTTCCAATATTTGTTTTGCTGATTTGAAAAACATTTGGCGGACCAGCGTTTTGGATAAATAGATGTAGGTGTTAATAATGCATTGTCTATTGCACATAAATACCTTACTATTTTAATATTATGTATGATAATAACTATTTTATAATGTGTGAAAATAAACACAGTTTATGGTAGAAGAAGAAATGTCTATCACTAGCTTTTATTTTCAAATAAATGCGGTTAAATTGATTTTTAAGTGTCCGTTACGCTTTAAAAATTACCCAACTAATTCTCACTTCTCGTTGAGTACTCCACTCCAGAAGTGGTTGCTTTTGGAAAAAACTAACCCAAGTTTTTCTAATTCAACTTAGATTTTAACACGCTTTTAGCAAAATTTTGACATACTTATTTTGTGGTTTAATTGCGACTAGAAAAATATTCCTATATTATAATGTGATGTTATGTAAATACTTTACTTACTTACTTACTTACTTACTTACTATCTGGCGCGGTGACCCCAAAGTGGGTCTTGGCCTCCGACAGCAAGAGACGCCACTTATCCCGGCACGGAGCGATGTTTTCCCAGTCTCTTCTGTGCAGTGCCACTAGATCGTTGGTTACTTGGTCTGCCCAGCGATAATTAGGGCGGCCGACTGGCCGGCAGCCTGAAGGACGTCCTAGCAGTAAGCCCGCTTAGCAGCACGATCATCTTCCATTCGCATTACGTGGCCTAACCATCGTAGCCTGTTCCGTTCGTCGAAAAATGGTTTGTATGTAAATACTTTGAAATATATAATTTCAATCAAATCTTACTTTATACGTTATTGATATTCCGAACAGCGAAAAGACAGTAAAAGGAAAGAGAGTTAGAAAAACATAAGTTTAATGAAGTCAGGGGCAACGAATTTGGGAGTCGCTGTAATACATTATGCAAAACCTCATTATCTTACAACTTCATCTTATCGGAATGAACTCCGACTTTTGTGTTTATAATATGCTATTAATTATCCTAAGGTTTATATTATTAACTGTTAACTGTTAACTGTTAACAAACAAAGAAAAATATACCAAAAAGCTGCGGAGTTATGAAGGTATTTTTCATGGAACTGGTTAATTTTTACTTTAGATGATCGGGAGCTGTCATAAGAATGGTGTATACTTTAAAAAAAAAACATCTAATATTCATAATTCCCTAATATTATATAAAGGTAACAATAATATCACTAAAATAAAGCACCATGAATATGCCAAATTTATATAAAAATATTTAACATAATTCTCGTTACTCGTATACAATTCCGCCGGTCTAAAAATTATTATTGAACAATTAAAATGGAGCCTTCTTTTTCACGATATTGCGGTTAATTTAATTGTAATGCGGACGCTGTTTGCTTTGACTAATGGAAAATATTTTAAGATGAAATATTCGTAACTAAACGTTCAACGTTTATTCTGGGTAATATCATTGACACAGTTTCGTTACAATTTGGAATATTACACAGAATTTACATCAATTTATTGAGATTCTGTATGGATGAAAATTTCAGAGAAAATGTAGTTAATTTGTACATTATTTTATAAGAATATGAGTCCTCAAAAGAGCAAATATAAGACCATTATAAAAGCCAAATAATTTTAATGTTTTCTTTATCACGATGTATATTGTGGTATTCATAACTAACATTTCTATTGTAAAAAAAACATTTCTATTGGAAAAATGTAGCGTACATTTAACAGATAACACTTGTTGATTTATTGTGATCCAGCTCAATTTTTGTGAAAACTGCACTAGAGACACATACAATAAAGCATATTCTTTGAATTGCCTTTTCATATTCACCTTATGAAACATACCTTAATGCATACAAGAGTGTTAAAAGTATCGGCGATCTCTTTGCCACGGTAACACAATGAAGGTGCAATATTGCGACGTGATAAAATGGACGTTGGAGCGTCACCTACGTGATCGCATGCACGTGACGGGAATGCGACGCCTCTCAAACTTTTATAGTTGGACTTCTGGATGCTCTGTTGCTTTACTATCAGTTAGATTTAAGAATGTGTAAGAACTAAGGTTTATAGGCACAACTTTATGATATTATGTGCTGTTTCTTAGGTTATCTGATGGTTAAAACTAAAATACAATTATTATAAAAATCTAAGTACCACCTTCTACAATCCGACTATCTAAAAGTGTTAAAAGTTCGATATGTTATATAAGTTTTTATTCTTTATACTTTTGGCATGATTAAGAATAAAAGTAATTTCTTAGCAAAAAGTGTAAAAGCGGCTAAAATAGATATTAGATAGCATTCATTTGGTTTGGAAACGAGTGAATAATTATAAAGAGATGTAGTGTAGGGATTATAATTATTTTAATAATGCTAAAAGTTGAAATTTTGATAAGCACCATCAATTATTATTTTAAACATTATTTATAGGTCATAATTGCAAACAAAACGAATTCACATTATGAATATTGAAACAATGCACCTGTGAAATTGTTTCAAAACTGCTTCAGCATGAAATAATGTATGAAATAAATTGAATTAACCCTTAAATTGATTTCGTCCGTTTTAAAGGACATAGTATTTACACACATGCTGGCGCTGTTATAGCAGACCTAAGCTTTGCTAATCGGTATATTGGGAAGGTACTAGCTATGTCCTTCGCGTACATGCAGGTTTTTTAGGGTTCCGTAGCCAAAATGGCAAAAACGGAACCCTTATAGTTTCGTCATGTCCGTCTGTCCGTCTGTCACAGCCGATTTACTCGGAAACTATAAGTACTACAGTGATGAAATTTGATGGGAATATGTGTTGTATGAACCGCTACAAAAATATGACACTAAATAGTAAAAAAAAGAATTGGGGGTGGGGCCCCCCATACATGTAACTGAGGGATGAAATTTTTTTTTTCGATGTACATACCCGTGTGGGGTATCAATGGAAAGGTCTTTTAAAATGATATAAAGTTTTCTAAAAAACATTTTTCTTAAAGTGAACGGTTTTTGAGATATCAGCTCTCAAAGTCGTAAAAAGTATGTCCCCCCCCCTCTATTTTTATAACTACGGGGTATAAAATTCTAAAAAAAATAGAGGTGATGCATGCTAATTAACTCTTTCAACGATTTTTGGTTTGATCAAAGTATCTCTTATAGTTTTTGAGATAGGTTGATTTAACTGTAATTTATTATATTTGCTGCTACGGAACCCTTTGTGCGCGAGCCCGACTCGCACTTGGCCGGTTTTATTTACCAAAGCGAAGTACAGTCGCGAATGGTGACCATTTGAAAATTGCAAAAAACGGATCTCTTGACTCTCCTGATAAAATTGATAATAACTGTAAGTATTTTGGCTATTTTGCTTATAATGTTATATTATTAGTTAGAATACGATTGTAAGTATAGTATTTTGACATAATTTTTACATATTTTACAATATTTGGAATACAAATCTTAGTTTATATACGATGTCCCATAAAACGGACGTTGACAACTTGGAGTATATACTAGGGTATTCTTCACATGTCCTATGTAACGGACGTTGCCAATAAGGCCATCCATTTTCAACGTCATCATTTTGATATATTTTTCTCTATTTTTAATATGTTTTAGAGGAGCATGACTTGGCAATCAATAAAAAATTCCCTACCTATCTCTGGCGGAAGCTGAAGAGTCTGGCGTTGAGTTGAGATGACGATTTTGAAGGAAATGTAGACCTACGGGAGTGATTTTACTATGATAACAGTGTCAATCATTTACCCCCAGCACCATACCTTCAGAATTATACGACATATTGATTTGAGACACAATGAAGACCCAAAAAGTCAGAATTTTTATCATCAACAAAATATTATTGCTGCAGAATTACAGCCATTACATGTGGTGCGAGATGAATCTTCCCTACTTCTCAGTGGTTCTTCAGCCACAGCATGATGTTACTTACCAGAAATACCACCCTATGTTGAAAAATTAAAATAATAATACCTTACAAATTAAAAAACTGGCAGAAAATGGATATAATATATGCCAAAGAATCCAAAAAAAAAGCGATTTAAATTTCCTGTTTGTTTTGGTACTTCAGGCATGGTATACGACTTCTTTGCCTACGATGAAGCAAACACATTTCAATCTATACAATATAAGGAATGAGAAGAGGACTTTCTTGGTGTATTAGATAAGTTCTCAGGCTATGTAATACTATTTATATTCCAATTCTTAGCATATTCTTAGGCTGTGATTTTTGGTAGTGTCGTTTTTTAAAATCCATTATTTTTAACGATATCGTTAAAGTTTTAACCAACATTTTGAGACAGATGTTTGAAAAGCTTATTCTAGATCGTCTATAATTATAATTTGATAATAATTTTGAATTACAGAGTTGAAAATGTGCATTGTATTCATGTACCACGGTTGCAGGAATAATGTGCAATGTCCGTTATATGTGACGGTTCGAATATGTACATATAATTGGCAGTGTCCGTTTTATGTGACATAGTGAAAACAATAGAAAAAATTAAAATTTTTAATTTTTTTTTTCATTTTCCTCTTTTCTATCCTAATTCCAACACATCCTCCAAATTTGGACATTATAAACACAAGTTATCTAGGGGTGACAATTTAAGGGTTAACGATAAACTTATTTGAGGTGAATTATTTGAGAGCCAGCGGCTGAAAGTACGATACTTTAGTGACATGGGAGCATTGTGTTAATCAATGGAGTAATGCAAAGACTTCTGAATATTATAACTCCATACAAAGTGTCTACGTCAATTTATAAATCTGAACTTTTTGATACATTAGATAGCGCGTTAGAAGTTTGAACCTTGTGAAATAAATATAAAAATATCTATTAAAGTGGTCATCTGGTCAAAAAAAAAGTCGTAAGTCATTAAAAGATCGATCAGTGAAACAGTTGTGAAACAACAAGGGACACAAGATTTCACACAGTAGGTACATTATCTGATAAATACGCAAATTTCATAACAGCTATGAGATACCGTTGTGCAGATATTATATTATATTAAAAAAACTAATGAGGTGATTTACCTGAAATTTCATATGAAGCAGATATGTTAAAACTTTTAATACAATATTTAATACAAAATACAATAAGGTAACGTAAAAAATAGTGACAATGTAAAGCCAATTGCGTGTTAAATGAGTGCTAAGTAGGTCGAGAGGTTGTTTCTATTACACTTTGCAGTGGGACACAGCTTTGTTTCTTGACACACTACTTGTTCTCAAAACGTAGCTAATGTAAATATTTACATAAACAGTTTATTCCAACTTCAGTTAAATTATCCAATTGTTAAATGTAACCAGACGATAAGGTAATCCTAAATTTAATAGCCACTCGAGACTAAAGTGAATAATAATAGATTTAGGAAGTTTGCGAGGAGAGCAATTTATTTCCTTTTGTAGCGGACTGTTCCGGTCCCGGATTTTTTACAAATAAATCCCTTAAGATTTCTTACAAAGAGTTTCATTTGCATCTTGTCGGTGACGGAGATCAACAGGGGCAAGCCTTGAAATTAGCGATTAGTTTCAACTAAATAAAAAAAACGTGTGGCACTCGGGGACTGCCGCGGTAAAGCTATTGCATAGCATGCCTACAACCCACACCTCCGTGGAGCGTGAGGATTTTCGTTACGGAATTTGTCGATTCGGTCCCAGCGCTCAAGGCCCGCGATAGAAGCTATGCAATAGCTTAAAAAAATTAATTGTATCCTGGACATCGTCAACAACATAGTTATGTAGCGCTGCTTTTCAAAATTAACGATGTGTTATGTTTTGTACGGCATTCAAACAAGTTATATTCACTATACAATCACATGAATGTACACACACATAACACACAAACTAATGACACGCAATAGGAAACAAGTACAGCTTTTATGTTCCCGTGGATTGACGGTGTACACCAATGTGTACAGTCGCACCAATTTCCTGTCTGCACTGAAATAAGGCAAACAATTCCATTGTGACAGCTATGAGAATTAAACTACGCAAGTTCTATCAACAAGCGATGAATCCAAATCAATTGTGTGTTTGTCTGACAAAGGTGAAACGAATTGATGGTCGAAGATTGCATTTGATTGTACACTCTAGTTTCTCGTGTACAAATTAATCGGATTTAATAGATATTTTATTAAAGTTATTTATAAAATAAGTATAAGAATTAGATATAACAGTAAATTAGTTTGGATCAACACAATTAATATGACAATGAAATCTTTTTAATGATATGATAATCTAAGAGCTAATAATTCAATATTAGGGGCAGTATTGCTATGTATGATGCCAAAAGGACGCTATAGATACAAAATATCAAGGGCTAAGGCATTTGATTGATTTGAGTGCTCGAATTAAGTTAATTTTGATAAGATATTTGAACTTTTTACAATTGACAATATCAATCTGTTAATATTTATGAGAATGTTGGATAATTTTTAGAAGCAGTGACTTTTAACCATGATAAGACTACTTATTATACCATTTAACCATTTTAACCATGATAAGTATACGTCTTGCTCTATCTCTACACAAGAAGGAGGGACCCCTATGTAGCTCAATCCTCGTTAAGACACGATCGACACTCACAATTAAACAAAGCTTGTTATAATTTTTATCGTTGATCGTGACGATAGTTGTAAAGAACGCGACGACAACGATTTTTAGGTTTTTAGCTTTATAATTGAAAATACATATTTGTCTCATAATATATTTATCCTGCAAGTAAAACACGAATGTAATTAACTTTTTATAGACGAATTAAATCCAAAGTCCAGTTTTTTTACTGAGAAATTTCTTAAATTAAACCTGGTAGAGCGATGTACTCTAAGCTCTACATACGTATTTGACCATGTACCAAAGAGAAACACTATCATTATAACATTTTGCATTAATATTCAAGTCTGCCAAAGATCGTGTATTCATTAAAAGTAAAACAGGGTAGCTAAGTCCCTTTCGCAGCCCCACGGCTTTCCTTACCAGATTTATTAAGGCAATTAAACTTGGAGCAAGTTGACAGTTTTTTTCTTTGTTTCGAGTACTTTAATGAGCGCCGCGAGCGGTTCGGAATTAAATCACGGGCATCAAACATTTTTTAAAGCCCAACGATTTTTGGCTTCCGGTTTTACATTATGTTTGTTGTGGCCTTCTTTGAACGTGACCTTTATTTTGAACAATGTTGTTTGTATGCCGAAATACAGATTTTTCTTCGGATAAAGGTGAATTAAAAGTGTTAAATATTATAGAGTTGGGAGCGAGGATGAAGGTGTGCAGAGCACGTAACTATGCTATATTAAAAGTAATATTGATTTTGAACTTTGCAATGTAAAAAAGTTTTATTTTTGTTGGACTTAATTTTAGATCGGGATTTCTTTCAGGGATTTACATGCAGTCGTTTTTCACATTAGTATCGCATGATTCAGATTAAAAATATTGATATACATACAAATTACAAATGGAATAACTGAAACGAAGCAGCCATTTTGTATAAGTATGATTAAATTGCATATTTTTACATAAACCTCTGTATCAATATAATTATGCACTATAAAGTATAAACTTCAAGTCATAAATCTCCACAAAACCCGTACTAGCCATATGATTTGTTTCTCAAGAAAAATCCAATTAAAAAATCGCACCGGCTAGAAGTGTTCGAAATCCACAAACAAAGTTACCGCGCTGGTCCCTGCGCTCGTTAGCTGCTTGTTATAATCGCCGATCGAAGCCTACCGCCCTTGAGGGCTGGGCCATGAGCTATGTGCGATTGCCAGTATATAATTATTGAAAGAAAGCCTTTATTTTGACATTGCACAAAGTGGTTATTTTCTTGCCAACAATACTGCCTCTCTGTGAAATGTGTTACAAGGTTATAAACGAGCTTCTAAAAGAACAAGCTTCTAGCAAAAATATGCTCTTTTATATTATCTAATTCCTCAACTCAACTCAACCGGACAATAGAATGAATACATTAAGAGAAAACTAATTTTAACTCTTAAAATGTTAACAATATAATTAGTCGATATTTATAATAAATAATAAAGTTTAAAGTTGCCTATATATCGAATGGAAGGATTTCTTAATTTTACGTCGCAGAGCTATTCTAGCAGGTAATGTGATGGCCACACAGGGCCGGCGGGACAACACGACCCTTTCCTAAGTTCCTCTCGAGCCTCACTTGATAACTTTCCAATTGTATGTATAATGTTTTCCACTCAATTCATTTATTTTCCGTTTTTTATTTATTGAATCATGTTTGTTTACGATCTTGAGGTTGAACTGAACAATTTTTGGGTATTTATTTCTTTAATTAACGACCCTTATGCCATTTCAAATTTTATTTGTTTACAAGTAATGCAAAAAAGATTTCTGCATTTTTATGAGTATAAATGGATAATAACAACTTTTTTAACACAATGCAAATGCACATTAAATATATGGAAATAGGTTTAAATTAATGGGTTTACGAATTAATTTGATTTATTGCGATTTTTATTTGATCAGTCAACGAGAGATCCACTGGGGTCATTTTCATAATTTTCATTATCAGCTTTAAAAAAATAGTAGGTAAATATATTCTATCACTAGATTTCCGCCCGCGGCTTCGCCCGCGTTTCCAAAGGAAAACCCGCATAGTTCCCGTTCCCGTGGGATTTCCGGGATAAAACCTATCCTATGTGTTAATCCAAGTTACCCTCTATATGTGTGCTAAATTTCATTGTAATCGGTTCAGTAGTTTTTACGTGAAAGAGTAACAAACATCAATACATCCATACAAACTTTCGCCTTTATAATAGTACTAGTGGTCCGCCCTGGCTTCGCCCGTGGTACATATTTCGCAATAAAAGGTAGCCAATGTCCTTTCTCAGGTATCAAAATATCTACATACCAAATTTCATGCAAATTGGTTCAGTAGTTTAGGCGTGATCGAGTAACAGACAGACAGACAGAGTTACTTTCGCATTTATAATATATTATTATTATTAGTATATTAGTATGGATTAAGATTAAGATAAGATTTCACGTAACGATTATTTCTAGACAACTTTCGTTATTGCTTATATTTCAAAGCATACAAGAGCTACCACGAATTAACAAAGCCACTCATAATGACTATACAAAGTACCTGAAACATTTATTCACAAAGAATAGACAAAACTTACGGCTTCTAGACTATTCTATATGCGGCGCCGCGCCTCAGCTCTTCAGTCGGAATGTGGCGGATTCGCGCCATTGCAACGTGGTCGCGAGCTTATGCAGTTACGTGCTGTACTTTGTGTTAATATTAGTCACATTTTGTGCATAATGCAACGTTTTTAGGGTTTCATCTTGACGATATTGGTTTAGATGCAAAATATGGTTACAATTATTGGATTTAGTTTTAAAGTGAAAACGTAAAACATAAAAAGTCGTATATTTTTAGAGAAAATTAAATATTCAACAAAATATAATGCATTCGATGTAAAAGTTATTAAAAATGTGGCTTCATTAGTCAGAGGTATTATGAAAATACGTAATATATTTTCGTACAAAATTTTTCAGGGCCTAACTAATATCTTTTATCTTTTAATGAAGCTTAATGCATATTGCATAATGTTATCTTGAATATTTTATCTTTGCCACAAATACTCGAATTTTGAAATAAAATTATGACTCAAGGCATACCGAGGGGAATAAAATAATTCTCTCATTTTCCACCGTTTCTTTATAAAATATGAATCGAAGTCGTAATGTTGCCAGGTTTTAATATATTTCCCCGATTTTTCGTTCTGATTTATAAAATATTATTCCTTGCTTAATTTACGCATACAAGTTGCTAATAATATAATCTCTAGAGGAGTTCTCTTTTCTTAAGTATATGTTTTTAAGCAAATTGAAGGGAAGTTGATTTTATAAATCAAACGGTTTTAAATTGCAATATTTAGAAAATGACTCCCTGAATGATTTGAATACTGTAAAAGTTTGTCCATTAAGTAAAATGAAATGTAAGAAAAATTAAGCTTACACGTGACATAGGTTCATATAAATAAGCAGACTAAAAGACCCGAAAAAGACATCCTAGAAATATGTATTCAGCAGTAGGTAACCATTCTATGTTTTAAAAAGATGTGCCATTTTGTCTGGCTTCCACATTTCTATATGTCAATAGGCCGATTTTGAAAAGCTGTAAAGAGTATATGACGATCTTTAAACTATGTCAGAAGCCCATAACGAAGATACACGACAGCTTCACGACAGCTATAAACATAGATAATTTAGAATACAGTATGAATAACCATGTCTTATTTCGCTCCACTGTGTAATACATTGAATACAAAACACAATAAAGACGCCAGCACGGTCAAACATTCCCTTCCGCTCGAGATATTTCGGATTCTTTACAGAAATAAAATAACAACGTACTTATCATTTCTTCCCACGACATGTAGATTGCCAGGGTTTTTGTAACGGTGATAAATGGACTGGGGCTTACAACTGGAGCTTTCTCACACTTTAAAACTTATTCTTTCTCCGTTTGTAAGCTACTTACTGCTTTGTCATTCCATTTTTATCGAATAACATTCATTGTTTGGTGTTTCAGCTATTTCAGGACAAAGGTCTTGTTTATGTTTAGTAATATTGTTGGGAGTAAGGAATTTAAGTTTAATAATTTTATAGTCGCTGTTTTAATTTTAGAGTATATAAAAATAAGTATTAGGTACATAAAATGTAGTACCTATGACTACATTGTTATAATTCATGTTCATTTTTAAATAAAAAATATACCTATATACATCCTATATAGAGGTTAGTGCATTACATAATGTAATCAGTGGCTCTCTCAATAGTCTGACTGCACTCCACATTAACGAAACCGACGAAATTTAAATTTTATTTTAAATGAGTTTCAACGTAAATAGAAATCCACAAAAATAACATTTAAAGCGGCGATATTTAGCGAATATTCAACGCTGAAAAGTGTTTTAAGCGAGTTAAATAAGAAGTTTTAGCGCTGCGACTCCGGCCACCAAATTGTTGCACTTCACAGATAATTTCAGGTACACTTTGTACATTTTTAGCTTAATTTCAGTGTTATACAAAATATAAAAAATAAATTGTATTTTTTCAAGGTTTTTTTTTAAGGTCGGAACGTTCTATATAACTTGTAAAGAGGAATCTTGTATGTCGGTTCTTCACGGCAGGAGTTGTTTGGAAAAGCTTTTCTTTTTATATCAACACACGGGTTATCGAATATATAATATCTATATGCAAATTTTTAAAGAATCTTTCAATGTTCATCGAATTTAAGTCTAATTTAAATTGATTTTATTGCCTAATAATATTAAAATTATCTAAGGTTATAATATATATTGTGTATGAAAATACTCCATTTTGTACACTTTTAGCTAAAGGACTGCGAGGCAGTGAAAACCTCGCTCATATAATAATTAGTCTTAATTCATGTAAAATTATGCTGGGCTTGTACACATTATTCCTATATTAATAACTAGAAGCGCAAATTAAATGTGGGTTAAATGAAAATGTTTTCACTGAACATTGAATATGGCTTTCACATTTTTTTGTCAAATGTGACCTCTCTAGAGAGGAAGAGTTACCCAGAGTTAGTCGCGCTTGTGCACGTATAAAAATTTCAGCCAAATTTTCATCCGAAGTTTATAAAAATATAATATAAAAAAGTAAATATTTCACGAGTGCAGTATGAAAAGCGGCGAAATTGTTACAAATAAACAACGGAGCGTACTAACGTATATTTGTGAAATAGAATATTGAGTTTCCGTAAGAGGTGAAGCTTCGGTTTCAGATGTTTAGTACATTTTCGTTGTAATGCAATTAGAAAATAGAATACAAAATTCTTCCCGATCAAAAGTTATTTTTCCTAATTCGGCACCGAGTATTATAACTGAATTAATGAGAAATCATTTTATTTTGTAATTATACACAGTTTTTTCTGGAGTAAAAATTCAGTATTCGGAAACTGATATAGTTTGAAAATATTCTGTAAACTTATGACTTCATAGAATTCCTAGTTTCAATTACCATGTTTTCGCAACAAACATTTGCATTCAAATATGATTTCTTCCAAATTACTTACTAACATTGACTCCAGTTAATGACTGTCACGGTACCGTACTTAATAAATTTCTCCAAAATTACGTTCGACTTCATTAACATGAGTTTCAATTTGATTTTAATTTATTGTACACAAAAGCTTTCGGTTACAAAGTACACGTTTAATATTCCAACATCTGAGTTATGTTTGTTAAGATTAATAATGTAACAAATACTTTGATTATAATAACACCCATCCAACTAATTATTCTTAAATACTGTAAACTTGCTCCTTTTATTATAAACGTGTACTTTTCTGAGGTTCTATGGATATCTGTTTAGTACACTTTCCGAAAAAAAAACAGTAATATGTATAATTGTAGTTATATCTAATAATAAATCAATTTAATTAAATAATACTCTATTAAATTATTAATATCATCTTTATAATATCAATTCAAACGTCATAATTTTAGACTACAGGCCTATGTTGAAAAAGTTATGGGTCATTTGAACGAAGAAGAAATAAGAGAAGAATAATTTTGTATAGTTTTGTACGGCATCTGTGTCATACTATTTGAATACTGCTTTTAATCCATTATTCCGCAACGCCGTACAAAAATCATGTAGACAAGGGGAAAAAATCTCTACCTGAACCTTCTAATTCTCATCTGCACTCAGGTGGACAGCTTACAAGTGACGGCATAGTCTTGAATCTTATTATTTTATGCTCTTATATCGTTCTAGATAGGTCACCTGGTGGTTCAAATGACCCATAACTTTTTCAACATGGGCCTGTAGTCTATTTTCTATGCACGAGACAGCTTATCTTTTAAAGTTTAGATAGGCTAAAGAGTTTCTTATATATTATATATTTTCAGGTCGAATCCATGGGAGCTGATGAAACTAGACAACGAACATGACTACTGGCATTATCTCCGCAAACATCAGGAAATTCATCGCATACTAGTTCGATAGAAAAAAGTAAAAAACTGTCACGACTAGGAAAACCACCCGCTACAGCTGCTCTACTCACTGCTTTCTATACAAATCACCAATTAATCTCAAACATACATAAATAAAAATTGAACATAAAAAAGCTGAATTTTAATTTAAAACCAATATGAGTTTATACAAGTCTAGAGCAAATAGCTATATGTAGCTGTTCAAAGGGTTGCTTCATGATAAACTTTTATCGGAACAAAGTTAGCTGCAACGAGTCAACTGTTGGGCTTGTAACGACGAGTTATTCAAAAGTTTGGTGTCAATGTTTCTGTTGTGTTGTTTAAATTACCTGTATAATACAGGCTGTATTATATATTTCAAGGTTAATGAGCTGTCCTCAAAAACTACTGGGTAATAGTAAATGGAAAGGCTTTTCATGTATAGAACGAAAATGATGTGAGAGTTATTAATCTTTGATAAATTATATATTTGAACGATTCAAAAATGCTTCTGAACGAAGTCTAGTTGAATGATTAAATGTTTAAACTGAGTTTTATTTAAAAAAAATAGTATTGTACCTTTATGTACCTACAGCAGTTGTTGTTTTCTCGATCATGGATCGTTTCAGACTACATATTATATTGCGATGAAAGAAGAGGTCCTAGTCTCCCAAATTGAATATTATGAACCTGTGGAAACAAAAATATGAATTTTAATAAGAAACTTTGTGAGTCCGCCTCGAAGCTAATTGCTCTGTAATTGCAGGCATTCTGCTTAATTAACATTTGATTAATTAGACGTCTGAAAACACGGAAGCGCCCGTGGATTCTTTTAATTGGCCAATTATTTACTCGTGGAAAATTTTTTAAATTCACAAAAAAGTAATGCAAGTTAAAATAATGTGTTTAGGCAAAAAAGCTAAAATATGTTTCAAATAATATTATTATCGTTAGTACTGATGACTTCAATTTTGAAAATAGGCACTTTTATAACGATTGATGTAAGTGTGCGTTTTGTACTTTGAAGTTATTGATAATTTGTCTTCTGATTTTTTTTTATTAAATATTATACAGCAGGAAAAATTAAAGCAAATTAATCTACGCTCAATATTTTTTTTTTCATTTTGTTGTATTTACAAGAGTTATATATAAATGACACATAAAAATAAAACTGAGAAGAACCATAACTAGTTACTAAATCTTAAAAGTTTTGTTAAAAATAAAAATTCCATAAATTATACACCGGCTGCTTGAATCTTAATTCCATTAAAATAGTTTTAACTGCACCAGAGTTTGAGAAAAATGTAAATGTCAATTTTAATTTTTCTAGTAAATTGAACTTGCTTGGCTTTAATATTTTTCTTTTAAATTATATTCGTAATTTACTTACTAGCTGAAACTATATCTTTACACTGAACTGAAATCAGTCTAAACGTATATTTATTGAAATAGGTTCCTTTCAGAAGCACTTTAAAACATGAATATTATAAAAGAATTCACTTTTAAGAGATGTACCTATGTGAAACTTAGAAGAGATCAGAACGCGCTTAAATATTCTAAACGACTGTTAGATATTACCAGCAAAAGGATGTTAATAAAAGCGTAATGAAATTTTCTGTATTTCCTGTAAGTATACAATTTATAATTAATTAATTCCAGAAATTATATTTGTTACCAATAACTGAAACTGAAAATAATCTAGAAGATTGAAATTTCAGATAATACAGTGTTTTCGTCGCATGTAAGTGATTAATAAAACTTTTCGTATGTCATAAAATATGTTCAACAGAAACGGTATACCTTAAATAATGTACTATATGATGGTTTGGAAACCGAAAGCCAAAGAAATAAAAATGAAACTGTACCGTACCTAGTAGAAATGGTATATATTAACTTTATCAGTTTTAACTTTTTAAGCACTTCTGGAAAGCTTGTAACAAGCACAACGCAATTAAACATTCCATTTGCTCGCAACGATCTTAGCGATAAATAACAAAATTATATTCATTTGGATGATTCACGTGCAATTTAAAATTCATTGAGCATAGGTCGTTCGTATTCCTTTAATATTCATTGCTGCTCCGCGCCCGAGCCGATAAAACGTGTTTACGATTGCGCGGCGATGGAACGCGAACGAGGACATAAATTAGTAAGGCGATCAGCGATGTATTACTTCTCTGATTTTATGGTAGTACGTGATATAGTTCCGACTTTTTAATGGCTTGCTCTTATTGGCCTCATAAAAATATAATTAACTAGTGGTCCGCCCCGGCTTCGCCCGTGGTACATATTTCTCAATAAAAAGTAGCCTATGTCCTTTCTCGGGTATCAAAATATCTCCATACCAAATTTCATGCAAATTGGTTCAGTAGTTTAGGCGTGATTGAGTAACAGACAGACAGACGGACAGAGTTACTTTCGCATTTATAATATTAGTATGGATGTAGTTTTTGTAAAATTAGCTGTCATTAGTTTGGCTTATTATTAGCGACACCTAAAGTTTATATTGATAAAACTAAACTATCCATAGAGTTTTTAGTGATGTTTGTATTGTAAGTGTATTAATATACAATTATATTATTTTTAATAGACAAACGATTTTCAATATAGAGAGACATGTCACTCTACCTAATATAGACACATAAGCTCACGCAAAGTTAAGAAATCTTCATATTTTTATAGTAAACTATATTTTATACGCATGTTAATCTCCTTTCATATTGCTCTCTATCTGTCTCTCTATTGTTGGTTTTTATTCTTGCACATGAACAAAATTTTCACGATTTTAAACATTTTGTGTTACATAGTCGTGTTTTATACTTTATACCTACATTAGTATACAATGTAAGGCGCATTTGCAGCCTCCGGACGTTTCCGTTCTGTTAATAGAATAAAGCGCTCGAGACACTGGATCTCCAAAACACTTGTATCTCAGAGTGCAGCTAAACGCTCGCCATTACGCGCCATTAGATGCCACTTTGTTCTGAATCTCAGCAAATTGCAAGCGCTGGATTGGCAAGAACAAGATGAGCGATAGAGCGTAACCTTTTTTACTGGCCTGGATATTTGTGAGAGTATGTTGGTTACATGACCCTCAGAATATAGTAAGTATAACTACAAACGTTTCAGTACAGTTCACCTACATAATAATAATTGAACTGTATTTTATTGTTTGTCGTGGACGAAATATCACATCCCTTTGCTTTGGTTGGATTATTGATATCAGTTTTTAGATCGTACGGATGAAATTATAATTTTTGTGGTGTTGTATGGCAGTGGAATTCAGCCAAACAACAATTCCATGATTCTGTCTTGTTTCATGTCTTCTGCAATAATTGCAAGGGTGGTAATTTTACTCGCGTCCGTAGCTCTCAAATGTATCCAACCCCTTTTTTGTTCTGATAAATTATAACGATTAAATGCAGTTATATAAAGCTGAAAGGGTGGAAGCATATAAAGCGCTGCACCCTTACGCTTGTAATTCTGTCTTCTACATAGAACATACAAGTAATCTAACCAAAGAAAGGGATGTAATATATTGAGCCATTGACAATAGAACAAGTCAGAGCATTGTGTAAACGCACCGTTGGATCGCTGGCGGAAAATCTGAGCACCTCAAATCCGTCATACGAGACCCATAATCATTTATAAGCGACGGGAGGCCTTTGAAATAAATTGGGTGTCGATATGTGATTCCCCTGATAAGTATGTTATGGGTTTATTGAATTATATGCTGTTATCGTGGACCCTTTCGCTTTTGTTAAGTTTTGGGTGGACGAAATCTTTAGCGAGGATATCAAGACAGTATCTAAACTTGTACGTTCTTAATGCGTTATGTAAAACAATAAGGTAAATTAATACATATTTAATCAGTGAAAAATGGAACAATTTCTATAGAAAGAAATGCAATAAATGCATGCTCGGAACAATTTGATTGCGTGTGTTAACATAATCAGATCAAAGAAGCAGGTTTTGAACTTTAATATAATTCTTAATTCATATACAATATCGTATTGCTATGCAATAATAGAGATATTCATTCACATATTATGTATATTTGAATTCCAATCTGTTCTCCCCGAGATTGGTACACATACTGTGTGCAATCTATCATTAAATTGCCGAAGCGTTGACCAAGACGTAGAGCCAATACTGCTCAAATATTGGTTAGGTTAATTATTTATCTAGTTTCAGAATCAAATCAGTCAATGCTTTTCAGTTTAAAATAAGTAAAATTTATTACAAAGTTAATATAGTATTTATTTTATACAGTTAAACTTACAAAGTGTATATTATATCCATTAGATTTCGATCATATCGATTTAATTCTAGTGTCACAGAATACGTTACCTTCGAGGTAGATGGTAATCGCAGTGCGTATGTTGATTAAGGGGAGATCCATTATCCCTTCCTGACATAGATCTTTTATCTAAATACAAAATCTCATTAGGTTAGCAAGTATAGTTTATTATAATCTACTAACTTCCCCAAGCCCGGGAAACTACGTTTGAATTTCTTCCGACATGATTTAAATCATAAAAGAAACTTTACTCTACTTTATGCTATGCTGCTATGCAAGACATGAAACAAATCTATCAGATCATAATAATATTATAAATATCCAACCCTTTTGAAGTTAATTGCTTAATTTCCACTAAGCCGAATTTCCACTCGTATATTATATGTGTAGCTGTAGATAATAATTCTTAAGCATATTTTCGCTTACACAATGGTTAATGAAGTGTGCTAAAAATATGCGTATAAATATAACGCCCAAATAAAACCAACGCAAGCGAAGTCAATTAAAAATTTCAGACGAACGGTATCTTAATTTAATAATTTACGGATTAAAAGAACCGCTTTCCAATTAAGTTCGCAGTGAAGTTGACAGTTGGCGACTTCGCAGAACTTCAATGATTTCGCGTATTGTGACTCGCTCCAACCAAGTTTTTACTCCCAACTTATTACTTGGAGTACTTAGAGGAGTTAGAAATATCGGAGTTAGTGTTTTAATTAAAGATGTAAGTGACAATCAATTTAGTATTGGGAGTTTAGTGTTTGAAAATAGGTTGTAGATTCAATGTTATGGATGATTCGCTCCATGTATGTTTGCTGGCAGTTGAAATGATCGTATTTTAATTTACACAAATAATATATTATTAGAAATGTGAACAAATAGGTACTTTAATATGATTGTTTTTCTTAAAAAAAATATACACAGCTCTTTGCCTATAAATAAGTGTCGATAAGAAGAGAATTATAAAATGGATACAATTATTTTGGTAGATTTTCCTCAGCCATATTTGGAAATTTTAGCAACAAAAATTATCAGGAAAAACCGTAAAAACCTTATATAATTTGCTGTTGACAGTACGGCATCTGCCGGGTCAGTGATTTTTATATAAAAATGAAAAATATATCTATATTGAATATTTTATTTTCTGGTGTGAAAAGAGTCATGCGAACATCAACTGTATGATATGATTAAAATAATTAAAGTATGAAAGCGCGATGTGCATTGTGCAAACATGAAAATCTAATTGAATGGCAAATATTTTATTTTTAAATAGAGCATAAAAAGCATTTTCCTTGAAACTAATTTGAATAGTGGAATCTACTTTATCACTTCGATAGTACATCAATGTGTTGCATTTAAATTGAAAGAACTTCTTAACACAATGGAGTGGCCTACAGCTTTTTTTAGGTTAACATGAGTCGGTTTTATAAGCAACTGAATATTCAATAATTTAATTTTGACACGAGAGATTGTTTGTATTAAGCTTGAAATTTTCGCTAACTAAATTACCCAACGTCTTCTTGAAGCTTGTATGCATTTTATACATTAAGTTCTTTCCAGAAGGTTCTCGAAGCGTTTCCCGCGCCTTCCCGCGAGAACGCAAATTGGCGTAATGTAACCGGAGTGGGAGGCATCAAATCAATTATACTGCACCCTGAAAGCCGAGCCAATAAGCCCCCATTAATTGCTTCTCTGTGCACTCGCAATAATGGAACGGAATTTAGCTTTATTGCAATCAAGCTGTTGCGTTTTAATGTGGTTACGATCGATGTTTGTTTTATTAAGTAAATATTAACTAGCTTTCCGCCCACGGCTTTGCCCCCTTTGTCTAAAACCTAAAAAAGTAACTATACATTAAAACTTTCCTTGAGGACCACTTTATCTATCAAAATAAACTGCATCAAAATCCGTTGCATAGTTTTAAAGATTTAATTATACACAGGGGCATAGGGATATAGGGACAGAGAAAGCGACTTTGTTTTATACTATGTAGACACAAGGCACGTGTTGTGAATCCTTAGAACACGAATGCTTTTGAATTTTGAGGAACAGTGTATTGTAACTTGTAAGGGATTCACATGAAGAAAGAAATGCTATAAATAATAATCACCGGAAAATCAGGGAGGTAAATGTATAAATGTGTTTTCGGAAGGTGGTTTTTTTTTTATATCTGATGTTTATTATTAGAAAATAATCATTTTTTGTTACATTTACCTTTACGTTACTCAACTCAAAGACCAAGAACTGTTTTCAAAGAAATATAATATTTTGCAAGTTACATCACAAATCAAATACAATGTTGAAGAAAAGCATGGAACTAAAGCACTGCACTTCACGACTGCATTTGAATGGGTTAGAGCATAAAACTTGATTTATTGTTTAACTTTACTATGAGTTTGCCAAAGTATTTGACCCTTTTTTATTATTCACAATACATAGAGAACTACAACACTAATTTCTATATTACTACAGTAATATTTAACATTATCATTTATTACTTTATGCTAGTTTAATTATGATTCAATTATTATCTATTTACTGAAATATTACGTGTACTTATTGACGACAAAAATGTACACAGCAACGGTTGCTTTTCTTTTGTCGCAATCATTCTAGAAAATACAATAATATTAAAATGTATCACAATGGGCATAATTTTAAAATAAACTATGTACTAATTAAAAACTTCGAGAAGCCTAAAAGAAAATATGAAGAAACAAACATTTAAGTTTTTCTATCGAATATCAGTAAACCACCAGAACTATAAAATTTAGAGCACAGTAACATGCAAAATAATCGTCCCATACACCTTGGTGCTACGACTAAGTAACACCTAAGTTAGTGAGCAAGTTATTAAGTCCCACTTAAGCCTCTTTTATAGCGACTGTTCTGTAAGTGGACTTGCTTAGTTTATTTCCTCCTGTGTGCTGATATTCAAGTTAAAATGTAACTTAGATGTAATAAGTAAGTGTAATATGTGCTATTTAAAGTAAATAAGTTACATTTATAACATAGTTTAATGTGAAACATTTATAAATATCTAATTAAACTTCGCTAGTAAGTATGTTATGGAAGGAAACTGATGCAATTGTTCTGATAATATCAATATTTCTAATATTATTTGATAAGATATTAAATAAGTATATTTAATAAAGAACTTACAAATAAATGTTTCGTTTTAAATAAAAAAATAACTAAAAAATCTTAACGACATTTTTTTACTAGCGTTACAAGTATACCAATTACTATAGTAATACAATAATTACAAGTATACCAATTATTATAGTAATTATATATTATATACCAAATAAATAGTATACCAATTATTATAGTAATTGGTATACTTGTAACGCTAGAAACAGTTTCTACAATATGAAACATTTTCGGTACATTTTATATTAAAAGGTCAAGTAGTTTTCGAGATTTTCTAATTAAACATCGAGTGATTCAACGTCCTTATACTTTTATAAGTATACAAAGTTGTAAGTTATACAGATATGAAGAGAAACAAAATTATATCTAAAATTAGTAACTTTGATTAAATACTTCGATAGACTTATAATTAGGATATTTACTTTTCTTATTTGAGAGGGATTAAGATGTTTAAGATTCAGGAATAAAGTTTATAATCCAACAAATCTATGGCGGTTAATTGGAAGAAGCAAATCACAATTCAGTTTTCGTGGATTGTAGTAGTATTGTAAATTTTATAATATTAGGGATTTCACACACAAAAGACACTTTATGCGTATGAGTAAGCTTAGGCTCTGATTAAAAATATTGTCTGTTCGTGTTTTCAATTTTCAGGTGTAAAATTAACGATAGGGAAGCAGAGAACATGGAGTGTGTTCGTGATTTTATTTTATAATACTCTTCTTGTATAATTGCAATAAATTGTATGTTATGAATTAATTATTTCATTTTTACTTAATTATTATAAATTCACGTTAATTGTTTAAAATCTCCAAATAAATAAACAACGACGACACTAAAACACATTATTGTTACATTTAAAAGCACGTTCAACACTTATATTAAAACCATATAAAAACGTCCCAACTTTCAAGAAAGCCATGGTCACTCACATAGTGACAACAAGTATTAATAAAGTGGGAATATCGATATAGAACATCACTAACATGACAATAAGTGTCAAGTGTCGACGATAAATTTTAGCTTCGATGTGTGGTAGCGAAATATTTGAGGATGCACTCAAATATTTTACACAAGCTTCATGGATTTATCTACCTTTTAGGTGAAGAAATATTTACATTTTACTGTGTTATAATAACGAAACTCTAGCACTTTTCACTATTTGTACATTATAATAGAGATTTACCTATGGGATAGAACTTTCTTCATATTTGATTTGTTGCAAATAAATTCTTGCAATTCATTAATGCTTTCATAATTGAGAAAAAGAAAATAAAAATTTAAAATTATTACAACCAATGTAGAACAACCATCCAGGGTTTTAATCGGGTACATTTAAAATTAGAACAATGTCTCATAAAATCTATTTTGTGTGTTGCCACATTTGAATACATTAAAGGCTTCAATTAAAACTGTAAGAGACGGCTAAAGGGCTTTTACTGATTTAATAAGCCTGCCTATTTGACCGTAAGGGTCTTACGTCTGCGGTTCGTCGGCATGTAATGAAATTTCGTTAGAGCTAATTTAGGAATAGATCTTGAAGGTACGGGAATTCCTTTTTATTAGTATACTAGCTTTTCGCCCGTCAAAGGTTCCTCACAAGTCCCGTTCCTGTGGGATTTTCGTGATAAAAACTATCGTATATGTTAATCCAAGTGACCCTGGTTAGTTAAATTAGTTTATATGTGTACCAAATTTCATGAATATCGGATCAGCAGTGTTTGCATGAAGGAGTGGCCAACACACTAATAATGAAACGTAAAAACTTTCCCATTTATAGATAATATTATTAGGATTTAGGATTGTGTTTATATTATGAATGACTTGAAGAGTGGATGTCCGTCAATTATTGTAGATAATCGATAGAAATTATAGAGCGTGCGGTGCGTGAGATTCTTGTAAAGTTATCCTATCATTGGAAAATTGGAAAACATATTAATATAGTAATGTTTACAGAATGTAGTATTTGAAATCGTGTCATATATAAAACTAATAAATTTTCCAAGTAAGATAAAATACAAATTTTCAGAAAAGAAACAATGACCCATTGCACTTAGCTCTACATAAATTGTTCCAACCGATTTTATGCTTTACAACGATTTGGAAAGTCCCATAAAGTCAGTTGTAAAACTATTAATATTTTCCGAAACGTTAGCGGCCTGAAGATCTTCGGTTCAAAACAAAACTTTGAAAACTAAAAAGGGTGATATTTCAAACGCTCTCGTTACGTTTCTGGCAATCGCCCAAACTATTTATCTGTGGCGAACTTATTCTATGTCCATGTTTTATTACCAGCCCCAAACCGAAATATCTGTATAAATAATACGGTTAAGCAAATAACGCCCCTGTCGCCTGTCGTTAGAGGTGAGAGTGCAGTGCAACGTTTTGTATTTTGAATCTAATGGACACCTATAAACGAATGTCGTGGTGTATTTACGTTGTGTTGGAAACAGTAAATAATTCTATGCGGTTTTGGTTTGTGATAAACGCACAAGTCGTGTCTTGATAACAACTAATACATTTAATACAACTTCCTGTGTTAATATTGAAATAGATTTATTTGTTCGATAACGTTTCCTCAAACATAATATTGATAGGGGAGCCTTATAGCCCTATTAATATTAGGTATTGTGTTGCAAATGATTGACTATTTGTTTTCTGTTTTACATTTATAGGGAAACGTTTCCGGACAATCGTAAAAACATTGAGATCGTTAAGAGAGAATTCACGAAAAAAAAAATTATGAACGAGTATAACTTTCCATTTATCGGATTCTATTTTAAGATTCTCACCCCAAATTCCATTTAATTTTCCAATTAATCTGATACTATATTTAGAGTTTAGAGAGTTTAGTTCATAGGCAGATTAACATGTTTGCTGCCAGTGGGACATTTTAAACTCGATAATATTGGTTCGAAATATCAAGTAAGGAAGAAAGGATGACGAGTATCACGTATTATATATTTACTATTTATCTACCGGTATTTTTTTTTATTTTGCAATTTTTTTATTTTTACACAAAAAAATCCCGAATTTGCTTTCCACGCTCGGCATCAGTCTGTTCAGCCTGCTGTTAGTTTAATTATAAATAGGTACATAATATTATATACACATAAAAATTGTAAATGCGCTATCATTAAAAATATAATCCCTCAATACATAAATATTAAGGTGTTGTCCCTCTTCACATTATAATTACTTTAGTAAATTGCATTTAATTATGTATAATCACAAGATAATGAGCGTAATTGTATATTAATACAGAATTAGGTTAATGTGTGTCCTTAGTTGTGGAAATGGTCTTGAATAAATTAGTTTATATAATGCATATTATACGGATTGAAAGATTTTGTACCAGAAATAGCATATTCAATGAAGCTGGGATGATTATGGTATTAATAATTTATAACTGTGAATAGATATACTATGTGATATTTACTTTACTGAGTAATTTCGTGAAATGATCGATCGTATCATGAAGTGAGCAAATCTACGATATGGCCACGACACATACACACACACACACACTCACACATGCACTGGAGTTTGTTAAATACATGAAACTTGGTTAATATAAGTGGGACCTGGATAAGTGAGAAACCTCCATAACTGAAACTCATGCTGAGGTCCCAACACTTTGGCACTGAATTACCTCTGTTAGTGGGTTGAGGTAAACCTCTATATCTGGGAATTGTTCTTTCGATTTATCGTCATAGTTACCTCTATAACTGAGACAGCGAGTAAATTTTACCTTCAACTGGTGACGTGCATATGAGTCACAGTATTGGAGAGGTGACGTCATTTTGACATATTAATATAAAGCCTTAAATACTGTAGATTATGTATAGCGGCAATGAAATAGGTCATGTTATGTAAAAGTAGGTTAGTTTGTTTCTAAAATAAAACACTTTTTTAACTTATTAAATGTAAAGTTAACTTTAATCATACACATGAGCTATTATTAAAAGAATATATTTAAGTGCCATATCACACTAGCGGATTGCGAGCGGTTTCAAAGCGGA
>CAJQZN010030080.1:0-17169 GCA_907164685.1 Colias eurytheme | reverse complement strand
TGTTAAATATTTAATAAGTTTAATTAAAATGATATTTGTTATTATTACTAACATAATATGTAGGTACTAATAAAATCACTTTCAAATATATTTGTTTGTATCCTACAGTGATTGAGGAGATACTTGTCAATTAGCAATATTTCCTTGTAGATGTAGGTATATAGTTTGAAGGTATGTAGTTATTATGCAGATGTGTACATCTTTCTGTGTAGAATACATATCTACTACAAAAATAATAAATCATTGAAATCTCTTACTACTCTAATGTGATATTGAATAGTTAGTGTCAGTTACTAAAATTCTAATTCTTAGCATTAGATTGTGTTGGTGGTACCTACTATTGACTGATATTAAAGATAAATTTTCATGAGGTGGTTGGAGGTGTATATGAAACTAGCGGCACAGTTGACAGATATATACTACGCACATACAGTTAGGAAACTAAGCCCCCCCCCCATGAAATTATGACGTATAGCTATAGGGCTGTTACTTTTTGAAATTTAACCGACTTGAAAAATAACGGAGAAGGTTATCAATTCGGCCTGTATATTTCTGTTTGCTTTTTTTCACAGTTGATTTTGTGGTAATTTGGAGATTAAAACCCGTTAAAATACAAAAATGGTGTAGCCTAAATATGAATTTACAAGAAGAAACAATCCGAATTAATACAGCTTGTAAAAGTAAATACGTTTTTATCAGTGCTATATTTCGAAATCTAGTTTTGTTATGGACGCCGAAGGCTATTTAATGTACCTAAATTATTTATAATGCTTGATATTTGTATTATACATATATTCAATAATTATTTTAAACCAGAATTTACAATACTTGTATGTAGGTATACCTACTTAATTATTTTTAAAACAATAAATTAAATTAAATTAAAAAACACAAAATATGCAAAAATAAATTAAAATTATTATTATACGAGCACAGAACCTCTACCTTTTTGTTTTAGGAAGAAAAAGAAAACTTACAAGTGCAATGTATGATACATAAAGACATTTTAAGTTTGAAAAATCAGATGTTTTGCGCGAAGTGACAGTAGTACCCACCTCAACGCTTCGCTTATGAGGCGTGCAATAGTTTGACAGGCTTAGTGCTTGACAAAGTGGAGACGCCACGTATCGATAAAAATACAATAATTATAATATCTATCTTTTTCTTCCCTAATATTTACCTAATTATGCACATAAATTTAAACAAGATTTTTTTAAGGTTTCCTTTTTTTATATTTTCGTGCTCTTCTAGATTGCGTAAAAAATAGATGCGATCTTTACTGGACTCCTGATAGGTACTATTTGTAGCTATCATTTTGATAGAAAATATGTCAACAAAATATAAAACTCATACTGCCATATCTATAGAAATTAAAAAATAGTCTCTTTTTAACTTGTAGTCAAATATGGTATTTACAAATATATTTATTGATAGGGCTACAAACTGAAACAATCGATATTTATTTAATGTGAATTGACATCACTTTAAACTTTTTTCCATACTATATTCAAAATCTGTGGATGTGTCACCCGCTACTATCGATCCCCTTCAATACCCTTGTAAACACGCTTGATGGGGGGGGAGCCATTTCAAACATTTTGTATGAAGTTTCCTTACTGTATGTATCTGTATATTGTGCTAGCTGTCCGCCCCGGCTTCGTCCGTGGTACATATTTACTTTTTCTCTACACAAGAACCATCCTCGTACTTCAAGGAATATAATAAAAAAACAATTATCGAAATCGGTTCAGCCGTTCTCGAGTTATGCGCTTACCAACACATTTTGTGATTCATTTTTATATATAAGAAAGAAGATGTAATATGAAACATTGAAACATGAAAATATTTTTCAGACCACTGGTCAGTGAAGGCAAAGAGGAGGAAGACAACAGGCACTGGCCGCATGCGTCACCTCAAGATTGTCAGAAGGCGTTTCCGTAACGGTTTCAAGGAGGGCAAACCAACACCCAAGAAAGCTGTAGCCTCCTCGTAGATGTATTGTTGTGACAAATAAAAACAGTAAAAAAATGTGTTTATTTTATTCTTTATTGTCCTCCTAAATTTACTTGTATAGAGTAGAAATTAGGTGTTTACAGATATCTTAAACCATGATCATTTTATTTTTACTTCAGAAAAAGTACAACCAAAATAATTGTTGCCTATTAAATTGTACCAATGATTGATCTTTACGAATTGATATTATAATTGCTCTTTTTTTTCTTCTATATGGCAATAAGACAACTATTTGCCAGTGTCAAAGTATTTGTTTTTTAATTTATATTTCCATCAAGACAGGTTATTTTTTAATTATATATATAATAAATTATTACAATTGGGATTGTAAATTAAAAAAAAAAAATATTTTAACATGTAATTAAATGTAGGTAATCATTGTCGGCTAGACCATTCATCCCAATTGCCTAAATATTTCTTAGACCTGAAAGTCAATAAAATTTTAATTAATATTTAGTTAGTAGCCTGTATGTACTTATGTTTTAGAGGTGAGTACATAGTTATATTTTTGTAATGCAATAAAAAATTAATATCAATTACAATCTAAGTCAATTACATACTCTGAATACCCAAGACTGAGAGCTGTTGCTAGTGCTTTGGTAGCTCTTTTTCCTGATTTACAATAAAATATAATTTCATCAGAATGTGTTGGTTTGGATCGATGGAAGTGCCTTTTGAATTCTTCTTCAGACATGTTAGTCAAAACTTGTTGTAAGCTGTCCACTGAAAATTATTTTATTTTTGAATAGGTACCAAATTGGATATTATTTTAATTAGCTCTAACTTCTAAGACTTAATTTATTATGTTCAAGAATAAAATAATATATTATGTAAAACTAAAAGTAGGTATATAAAAAAATAGCAAATTGCCTACATGGAATGTTGATACTGGATGGAATCTGGCCAGTAGACTGAACTTCATCTGGCTTTCTTACATCAATAATAAGTGTTTCATGATTATTTAGACTACCAACAACATCCTCATAATCAACTTCGTGATGAGGATCAATTATTTTTGTTGCATGGAATCTTGAATCTGGGTCCGTCGTTATACATTTTATATGGTGTACTTTTTTTACCGATGCCTCTGAACCTAAAACGTTAAAAAATATAGGTATGTACACATGGTATACCTACAAGGTTATTTTTTTTTTATTAATTAAAACGTAAAATTCTATATATTATATACTTAGTTACGTTTAATTCTCACATATTATAACTGGAAAAATTGAAATTAACAAATTTAAATACATAATTGAATAAAGGAAAATAATACTTATGTAGTGCCATTTTCTTATCTGCACACGAGAAATTCTGGTTGCGGTTATTATAATTCGCGAAATTACAAACATATTACTTTGATTAAAAACGGAAGGTGTACAATGTAGAATCACTGATCACACAATACGGCGGTTGAAGTGACAGTCGTTCTAACATTTCTTTAATTTTATAAAAATATATAGAAGTCTTTTTTAACAGTAATAAACGTGATAAAACAATCATAAGTATAAGTATTATAGTTAAAAGTGTTCGTTTCGTGTTATGTGCAGTGACAAAAGCAAAAATTTAAAACAAGGTGATCAGCTGTTGAGCAGCTGAGTTTGACGTTTACGTTGCTTATTATTTCGTTTGAACCTGTTCAGCACTACTTTTAACTACTGGTACGAATACTCTGAGAATCAATAAACTGAGTTTGTATTGAATTTGTTTGTATTGAAGCCAACAATAGTATATTTTCAAAAAATTGCAGTGTGAAATTCCCTTGAAAATAACCGCCATCTATCTAAAAATAGCGATAACTTTCATCGAAACATATTTCAAGTAATATGGCGAAAAAATGTACTGCTTGTGGCAAATTTTGCGCGACATTAGATGGCGCAAAATGTAATAAGTGCAGTGCAATTTATCACAAACATTGCATGAATATTAGTCCCGGTTCTCGAAATATATCCAAATGGATGTGTAAGGAATGCATGAACAAACATGACCTACCTGTTATCACCGACCTATCCCTTCCCGTTGGCGACGAGGCGAAAAATAAACAAAATTCACCAGAACAATTTCAATCACCGTCTCTCGTAGATGAGATCAAACTCCTGCGATCCGAATTATCTGGTCTTCGGATGGATATGACGAATTTTACAGCTGCTATCCATGAATTTAATAAGAGGTTGGGGGATGTCGAAGCTAGGCTGTTGAGATTGGAAAGTCAGGATATGCAGGCTTCCAGTGAGCATACTTCGGCTGCCAGTAGCGATGCCATTGCGAAACTTGAGGCCCGCTTGAATCAGTCCGAGCAGGAAAATCTACTCAACGATGTGGAAGTAACAGGTGTGGTTGAGTCCAGTAATGAAAACCCTATACATGTAGTGATTACGCTTGCACAAAAAATAGGGGTCGAGTTGAGTGAACACGATATAGTATCTGCTAAACGCGTTGGTCTACGTCGTAATCAAAACACTATCCAGAGTTGTAACATCACTTCAAAACCACGCGCGATTGTCGTTCGCTTATCTAGACGGCATCTGCGAGACGAGCTTCTACGCGCGGCGCGCGTGCGACGCGGCGCGGACACGGCCGGTACTGGGATAGGCACAACAACAAACCGGTTTTATATAAATGAACATCTAACTCGTACGAATCGCAACCTGTTTTATTTAGCGCGACAAAAGGGACATGATTGGCGTTTTATATGGACTAGGGGTGGTCGAATATATGCTAGAAAAGACTCTAATTCGAGAATTTGTTATATACAATCAATAGGGGATATAGATAGTGTTTTTGGTAAAGATTAATTTGTTGCTAACTGTAATAATAAGTTGTTTAGAACTAGCCTGTAATCAATATCATGAACTTTTTCACTCATTAATTACTATTTTCAACATCATTTTTTATAACTTCAACATGAATCATTTCATAATAGTTGTGTGCTGTCTACTATTGTATGTTATAAATAGAATCTTATTTGATGTAGGCAAAATAATAACAATCTTTAATGTTAAATATTTAAGACACGGTTATTGTTGTAGATATTATGTGGAAGTAGTAGTTATTTCTTTTTTATTCTTTATTATGTTATTGTGTCACGTATTGTTATATATATTGGGCGGTAGACGAATTCAAAATATTTACAAATTTTATTGCTATGTAAATGTATTAAAATGTATTTTATTCATATTATTTTCTATATTCTATATTACATGTAATTATATTATATTATATTATATATTTCAAGCTTATCATGTCGTTCCACTGAACATATTAATTCTAATGTTATTTCTTTTTAAAGCAGCGTATTCAAATTATATTTTTAAACTACTCCTACCTATATATTATTTGTATTTTGTGCTATTATATTGTAAATGATGTTTGGTCTTAAAAATAAACTTAAAATTGGTTTGCTAAATCCTGGATCCCTTGGTACTCGGCATGATGAGTTTCTAGTCGCGATGGACCGACACGGTGTGGACCTGCTGGCCATTAACGAGACTTGGCTCCGGGAAGGAGAAAGCGGTCGTGCACCTCGTGTCCCCGGGTATAGTCTCCGGCATGTACCACGCCCTTCGAGTGTGCGTTCCCGTGGTGGAGGTGTAGGATATTATATTAGGAATGGCATTAATGCACGTACATTGTCTCACCCTAGTAATTATGAGGTTGAGCAGATGTGGGTTAAGGTAGTGGTGCGTCGTGTAACAGTTGTCATCGGCACGGCATATCGACCGCCATGGATGTCGATAGATCTATTTTTGGCAGCTTTAATGGAATCTGTGGGTTCATTCATATGGAGTGATAATATTATTCTTGTCGGAGATTTCAATGTAAATTTTTTAGATGTAAATCACATTAATTACCAAAAATTAAATGATTTCTTAATTGCTACCAACTTAAAGCAGATTATCTCTAATCCTACGCATTTTACGAATACGAGTGAAACGTTACTTGATTTGGTGTGTACTAATGCCACTGTATTGAATACTGAAATAGACTATATCAAGGACCTTAGTGGTCACGCATTTGTTTCATGCACTTTTGACTTCAAAATTGATAAGCCAACACCAAAGTGGATCTCATCAAGGCCAATTAAGGATATTCACTTGGAGGATTTCAACAAAACACTACGGTCCTTAGATTGGGAGTTTATTTCTGGTTTGAATGATGTCAATGACAAAGTGACCGCTCTAACTGCTCTTATTTCATATGTTTTTGATCTCCATGCACCCAAAAAGACTATCTATATAAAACACAAATATCCTCCTTGGTTGACCTACAATATAAAAATGATGATGAGGCGCCGGGATGTGGCTCAAGATGCTTTTCGACGATCTAAAAAGTCTTGTCATAAAGCGTTTTACACTGATCTAAAAAAGTATGTAAACTCGGCTATCTTTCGCGAAAAAACGGTATACTTTGACACTTTCATCAATGCTAATATTAAAAACTCGCAAGTGTTATGGAAACATATAAAGGCTCAGGTTAATGTCAAACAGAGGTCAGATCTTATCCTTCCAACGCATCTCCGCGACCCAAACAAATTAAGTGCTCATTTTCTTGACATACCTGGACACGATCATGTTCTCCCCCAAACACTTGCGAGATATCAACATCATCGTCATAGTGACGCATCGTTTAATCTAAAGCCAGTGTCTCAGGACACTGTTTTAAAAGCTTTACAAGAGTTAAAATCACAAGCCATTGGTGTTGATGATATATCACTTGACATGTTCCATCTGACAACGTCTATGACCTTAACGGTGCTAACGGACATTGTTAACAGTTCTATATCATCCAGCACCTTTCCAGCATTATGGCAACATGCACTTGTAAAACCTATCCCCAAAAAAGAAAATCCTTTATCTGATAAAGACCTCCGCCCGATTAGCATTCTGCCCTGCCTGTCAAAGGTGCTTGAAAAAGTTGTGCATAAGCAATTGATGGCGTATCTTGAGGGTAATAATATATTGCCTGAATTACAATCCGGTTTTCGTAAGAACCGAAGTACGGCTACGGCGTTGACTGACGTGCTGGACAATATTTTGAGCGCGCACGATAGTGGCAAGGGTACGTTGTTGGTGTTGCTAGATTACTCACGTGCTTTCGATACTCTCAATGTGCCATTGCTGTTATCCAAGCTAACATTTTATGGATTCAGTTCGCAGTCGGTGGCGTGGTTCAGTAGCTACCTCAGTGGTAAACGGTGCCAAACGGTTGCCGTGAACAAGGAGGACGGATCAGTTTCATTTTCTCAGTGTACACCAGTAACCAGGGGTGTACCTCAGGGATCTATACTCGGTCCATTGTTGTTTATTCTCTACAGTGCCGATATTTTTGATTGTATACAGCACTGTAAGTACCATGCCTATGCTGATGACATTCAATTATATATTTCATTTGATCCCTCACAGACAGCTGCATCAACCGCAAAACTTAACAGCGATCTAGATCGTATATCAGCTTGGTCTCGCGAAAACTCACTGGTGCTAAACAAGGATAAAACAAAATATATGATTTTAGGCACTCCTAATATGGTCCGTAGGATTGAGTGTGAGAACCCAATTATTTTCATTGAAAATAATTCTATAGAACGCGTAAATGAGGCTCGAAATTTAGGAGTGATCTTCGATGAAAACCTACGTTTCGAAAAATATGTGAATACAACCATAGCTAATTGTTTTTATCGACTTAAGCTCCTGTATCGCATTCGACAACACCTAAACGTCGATGTACGAATCCGACTCTGTGAGAGTCTGGTACTCTCCAAGTTCAATTATGCCGACGTTATGTATGGTCCCAGGTTATTATGCCGCGGCCGTAGCAAGAATGCGATACAGCGTGTTCAAAACGCGTGTGCGCGTTTTTGTTGGGATATTCCTCCCAGGACCCATATTACTCCGTACCTGGTAGAGGCTAGGTGTCTTAAAATGGAATATCGTAGGCGGTTGCACCTCGCGTCACTCCTTTTTGGAGTGGTTATAACGAAAGCCCCGAAATATCTATACGATAAACTAACCTGGATGGGGGAGGGCAGCGCCTATGACACCCGTTCCTCATTTCGTAAACTTGCCATGCCGAGGAGTTTCACAATTGCCTTCAGGGGAAGTTTCAAATACTCCGCAACTAAGTGTTGGAACAATCTTCCACCACCTATATTAAACTCCAACACATTAAACTCTTTTAAAATTAAATATAAAAAATACCTGTTACAGGAGTTCAAAATCCAACCTTAGTTGCGTATTTCTCATTAGGTCTTAGCGTATTTTATATTATGTAGGTATATTATCATTTTATCTGGATATTACTTTATTGTGTATTGTTATTGTTGAAAAATGTGAATTTTATTTATGTGTATGTATATCGTGTGTTTTTTATTTACATGTTCTAATTAAAATATATATTTGCGAATTGCGAACGTACTGCCGCTCCAATCACTACAGAGAGGGGCCACTGAAAATCAGTGTTGCAACTGTGTCGCAACATATACTGAGTGGCTACCTGGTTTGGCTCCACTTACTTTTTCTCACATTTATTTTATTTTATTTTTTTTATTTTATTGTATTAATAAGTTTGTTAATTTGTTACCTATTGTTATTTTAATTGTTTACTTGTTTATCGTTTATTTAACAGTTTTATTTGTTTGAAACTGCTTGTTATCTGTGTTTTCATTATTAATTTAAATTTTATATTGTGGAGTCAAATAAATGTTTCTTTCTTTCTTTCTTTCTTTCTTTCAATATTTAGGGTGCACTCACACACATCAGTCACCGTCAAGTCACCGATGACTGATCGGTGACGGTTTGTGTACGTATCCACAAACACCAGTCACCGTCATGTTGTCCGTCAGTCACGTCGCCGGTTTGACTGAATCATTGAACACATACATCAGGTTAGTCAGTGATTAGACGTGTGTCACGCTAGAGAACATGTAGCAATTATTGACGGTAGCACGACGCTGACTGAACTGAGACGTGACGGCACCGGGTGAGTGGGGATAAAAGTATGATACATGTATGGAAAGATTATTTGACGTGCCTGACCGGTGACGTCACTGATAGATTTCGTGCCGGCGACTGTCGTGTGGGAACAGAGTCATACTAGAACTATTGATACATATTTTTTTTTAATCCTGTCCGGTGACGTGCCGTGACGGTGACTGATGTGTGTGAGTGCACCCTTAATAGGTAGGTATAAACAAACTTTTAATTATGGTATAGACAATAATATTTTGACTTTTGAGTTTATGTACTTTACAATCTCGGAGCAAATAATTTACATAGAATTTATCTATGTAGGTACGTCAATCAGTGTTGCCCAGTTTGAGTTTAGAATACGTAGGTATTTTATAGAGTTAATCTTGAGTCTTTAATAATTTTACAATAATTATAACAAAGTAGCATTCGACACTCCTCTGTTCATATTCATTTTTTGTTCAATATTATTAAAAGAGAATAGTTATAATAACAAAGAAATAAAAATAGTTTCATGTTTTATATAGGTAACAATAATAATTATATTAATGCGCGATAATATACAAAGATAAGAACTCTATCAAATAGTTTCCAAGAAATAGACAAACAAATGAATGGGAAGGTACTTATATATATATATAACATATCTTACTGATATGTATTATTCAAGTACCTAAGTACTTAAGGTGATGAATGAATTTTTCTAACATTTACGGCCCTTTTTAAACCTTCGTAATTTTACGACTACGTTTAGTTACTACGGCCGCGGCCGTCACACGGGGAACTTGTGTCGCTTGCGCAATCGTAAAAAAGGGTGACAACACGATAAGACAAAATGAGACAAATGGGTGTCCCCATTTGTCCCCATTTGTCTCATAAAGAAAATAAGAAGAAGAAACATAAAGGTTGGAGGAAAAAGAATGCTTACAATTGGAACAAATTAATGAAGTAAGTTGGTTTTATTTTAAATTTGATGATAATTGTATTATAGACGATGTTTTATATGTACCCCTGTTTTAAGTACATAACGAATGTGTGCCATGGCAACAGCTGTGTTGATGACAATGGCGGCTGTATTTTTTTCTATAAATTTTGCCGTAATAATTTTGTCATTAAAACATAAAAGGAATAACTTGCTTCCCAGTGGAATGTAATCCCTTGTGTTTTGTTATTTAAAATTGTACTGTTGCGACACCATTTACCACGCAAGACGGCATTTTAAATATTTTTTGTGAAACAGTGACGCAGTTAATCAGTCGGTGGTTCACGACGTAATGGCGGCCGACTAGCTTACTATGGCGAGAGTGTGTGCGTGTTTATTGTCTTTACACGATCGCTAGCTTACTATGGTGGCTTCACGTTGTTTGTTCGTAATACGGTGTCCGTCTTTTTTTATACGTCCATGCTAATAAATCTACAAAGTTTGAACGAAATCTGGCCGTTTAAAGTGGGTCAAAATCCCGCCCAAAGAAGTCGGTTACAAACTTACAAACATACAGGTGAAGCTAATATATAGCGTGTAAAATAAAATAAACCACGTGCGCAACATATCGAAGCAGAGAGGATTTCCCTGTTTCAGGTTTCAGTTTTTTTAAGGGGAGTCCCAAAACGTGTTGTTTCCTAATAAAAAATTAATGATTTACGAACGCACAAGATAAGCATGAATTACTATAATATTGTAATACATAATTGGAAATCATTTTTATTAAAAAAGCTAACTAAGTAGTTAGTACTTACTTACCTATCTATAAAATTTATCGATATCCACAAAAAATGATACACCTCGGTACAATTTATATCTTATTATACAGGGTGTCCCAGCAACGGTGTACTACGCCCCAAGGAGGTTATAGTTTTGCATACGCTGAGTACGTAAAAAATACTGATAAAATTACAAACGAATTTTTTTGACAAATAGGTGAATTCTTAAAACTCTATGTGTACACCCTTAGCAAGCAACCCTCAACTTTGCCACCCGCACGTGAGCTATCGTTTATGTTTTCATAGACAAAATACTCACATTAGCGAAGCGGTATATGCCGGCTGCACGAAGCTAGAGACGAAAACATGGATTTTAAGGAAAATTTAAGCAAAAAATTTTTGGCGTAATTTTGTTGTTAAGTATTTTTTACGTGATTAGTGTATATGTTACCGGAAATGTATGAAATCAAGGAATTGTATACAATTCCTAGGAAATGTGTACAATTCCGATACCATTTAGGAAATGTATAAAATATTGTTTAAAAAACTATTTAATGCATGCATATCCTAGGAAATGTATAATCTTCCTAGGAATTGTATACAATTCCAATATCGTATTAGGAAATGTGTAAAGTAAATGCTTTTTGTAATAAAACACGTTGTTATTTTTTTTATTATAGTCTTATTGATACAATCGGGTAACAGTCATACCGTAAAATTGTAATAATATTATGTTCATATTATTATCTTACTAATTAACATTTTAAAAATAAACTATCTAACTTTTAACGTAAATATCACAAAATCAACTTATATTTATTCTTATAAAATCAAATTTTCATTTGGCAAGTACCTAATCAGTCCCCTCGTCCTGCTGTCCCCGCGTATATTTGGCGCAGTCGGATTGTATAATCGCCGTATTGCATTACGGCTAGCTGTTTTAATATGCCGAGAATTCGTCATTTTCCAAAATTCTACAAAAAGACGGTCGCGAGCCGACGGAGCCCCACTTCGTGGGGCCCGGCTCCTATTTCTGTGTAGTTTTAAAAAACACGAACCTAACCTAACCCACCCCCTTATCCAAACTAAAAATTTCTGATTACGAATTATCGGCATAGTTAGTTACTACAAAATGCCAACCGTTTGTAAACGGCCAAATTATATACAATTTGCCTGCGACATATCAATATCTGAAATGTTTTACATTTCCGATAGCTATTTAGGAAATGAATAGATTTCCTAGGAAATGTGTATAAAATAATTTATTTCACAAATTTCCGTGCGATTTTAGGCATTATATACATTTCCTAGGAATTGTATACAATGACGGATTACATACATTTCCGGTAACATATACAAAACTACGCTTAGTATACCAATAGTGGGACACCCTGTATATTCTATAAAGGAATATTACCGAGTAAATACCTTGTTAGTATCATCAAATGACAAATCCACAGCTTATCACCCAGATATCATTGATCAATATTTGCAAATTACAAGAAAAAATATACATACCTACAAGCAGAGACGGCATCGCGGTCCTAAGGGCCTCGCCGCTCGCGCCTAAGTGCCTAACAGTCAGTAAATAAATTTGAAAAAGTATTAAAATTCCTTAAGCAAGCGCCACAAGGTTCAACTAATAAAAAAGCAATTGACGAACTATACGATGATTCGTATATATATAATATGTCATAAATAAAGAGGGATGTATACCTCTTCTAAATTATAACACAATCAGGGCCTCACGGGCCTCGCGAGATATAAGCCCTTATTCAAGTTATATAGCTTCAGGGTATAATAATTTATTATTACTGATGCTCAGAGTAATTAATGTCTGTTTCACTGATATCAAAACGAAACTTATTTAGTATTATTGATATTGTTTACGAATGGGTACTCGTTTCGAGTTGATAAGTAGGTACTTACGAGTAGGTACGCTAACATTATCAGAGAGAAGTTTCCTTTTACAACGTATGGTTCACTTACCATACGTTGAAATTAAATTAATTACTTGTATGTTTTAATAATTGTTTGTTTTATAAATCATTTAAAAAATTAAATCATTTGGTTTTAAATTATTCCTGTCAAACTGATTATTCGAATTGTGATTATGGTGAAGAAAATCCTGGATGTTTTCTTGAGAGGGAAATTATATTTTTTAGGTAAGTAAGTATGTCTTAAGTAAGTACTTACATGTATATTGATAATTACTACTGTAAAACTGATGATAGTGCATAATATGATAATAGTTGTATACGTAGTAAGTATATTAACTATTATTAATCTGTGATAATAGTATAAAATTTTAGTATGATTGCTAGATACTATTTATTTATTTATTCGGTGTAAGATAGCCCATTTATCGAGGAAGGTTATATAGGCTATATTTCATCACGCTACGAGCAACAGGAGTGGCGCCACGGGGGTGAAACCGCGCGGAGCAGCTAGTGTTAAAATAAAATGAAAAGCGTGTGAATCAGTTGTTATTTTTATGTCGCCTAGTTAGGTTATTAGATTTAAAAGTTTTTTTAATATTTAAAATTATTTATCTAACTAACTACTTAGTTACTACTTACTTACTATGTAATAATGGTAATAATACTTACTAATATTTTAAATGATCGAAAGATTGTGTGTGTGTGTGTTTGTTACTGTTTTATCGGAAAACAACTGGACGGATTCTGATAATACTTGTCAGATATACAGGGTTACAGGAAAAGTCGACCTAGATCCGTTAAGGGCGTGTAGTACACATCATTTCTGAATGATTTCACTATGGAACCCCCCATCCTAAACTTAACCGTTTTCGAGATATTCGAGTTTTAATTTTTTTTTATGAAAATGCCCAATTTTTCGGCTATTCAATTGAATATTTTGAATTTTTTTGACTCTTATGATTATTTTTTTGGTTTTTTACATGAAGAATGAGATGCATAATGACCTCAATGACTAAAATTGCACGTAAGTTAACTGAATAGGTCATTGTAGACGATCGAAACTTAAGAAAATAAGTATAAGTACAAGTAAAATATTCAATTGAATAGCCGAAAAATTGGGCATTTTCATAAAAAAAATTAAAACTCGAATATCTCGAAAACGGTTAAGTTTAGGAGGGGGGGTTTCATAGTGAAATCATTCAGAAATGATGTGTACTACACGCCCTTAACGGATCTAGGTCGACTTTTCCTGTAATCCTGTAATAAAGATTATATAGGCACATAAACTAAAGAAATATTTGCTTTTACTCGCGTGGCCTGGGTTTTATCCGCGGCAGCATCTGATACCGTGCTCTTATAAATGTCCATTATTTAATATATATTTTACAATTACACCATTATTAATTACAGTGCTCAAAATTTCAACACAGATTAAGACGTCGAAAAATATTTTAGTACTGCTTATTATATTATCAGTATCACTGCTATGCTGGTGGGAATTAAAATTAATTAGCTACAAGGCTTATAATTTACATCATCATGAGAACTATTTCGATCACTTCAAGCGTAATCGCAATTTGGAGGATTACATTAAAGAAATGTACGTTATAATACCTACTGTTTTTTTAATTGTTTGTTATTCTATTATTTTATAATAATTATCCAAACTTCTTTGTTGCATCATAAAACAAACTTTTACAATAAGTATAATTATAGTTAATGGGCGAAGTTACGTTTTTTTACAAAGTTCAAGTTCTGTTTTATTTCTCCTAATCAACTCTCTCAGCAGTCAGCTGCTTGATACATACCTACAGAACAATTACGTGGAAACTAAGAAATAATGTATCTTAGCGATATTTTGAAAAAAGCTGGGGTTGTTTATATTTAAATACATATTTGTAATAATATTTCAGAAATCTTCTACAAGAACCTTCAACTTTACCATGTCGAGATAATATTTCAGTTCTGGTTATCGTTGCTTCTTCTCCTTTCCATGTCAATCAACGTGAGGCAATAAGAATCACATGGGCCACTCGATTGCGAACTCTGTTCATTATTGGCCTAAATAATGCCAAAGAAATTGATCATTTGGTAATACTTGTACATAATCTAATTACATACCTAAATCAACCTTAAAGGCTTTGTCAGACAGGACGCGTACTTAGCGCGCGTCAGAGCGTTAAGTTGACGCCGCGATATGACGCTAAGATGTGTTCTACTTCCATCGTAGAATACCGTCAAACAGAGCGCCGGCGCTAGCAGTACGCAACGCTCTGTCGCGGCGTTAGGACGCTTTAACGTCGGGTGTTGTATTTTTTTACAAATTTTATTTTAGCGTCGGCGTTAATAGGCGTAAAATAATAATAAAATACTGCATAATGACCGAAAAATTGATAGAATTGGTTAGAAAATATCCATGCTTATATAATACGAAGGATAGTTCATATAAACTATAAAGATATATCAATGAAGGCAAAATTGTGGGCACAAATCGGAGAAGAAATTAATGAAACTGGTAAGTAAAAAATTCTTCCGACTCCGGAGTTAATATCGCTGTACCTTGTTTTGTTCGTAAGTAATAATTATGTAAACAACATGCATCTTTAATAATATCAATTACTGCGTCCTAACGCGCGCTAAAGCGTTCTGTTTGACGAAGCCTCGCGCGACGTTAAAACAGGACGCTGCAGCGCTACTACGCAGCGCTAAAATACGCGTCCTATCTGACAAAGCCTTAATATGGTGCCGATAATTTGTTAATGACTTCCAACGAAGTAGTTATTCCGAATACAACATGAAAACAATATTAGTTATTTACTAAAGTAAGATAAGTTATTAAATAAAAAAATGTATTTTTTACAGTCCGACAGGCACAAAGGTGATCTAGTAGTTTACCAGTTTCAAGAACATTATCAGAATCTCACACTGAAGACGGCTCTCATGCTAAAATGGACGGCACAGAAATGTTCATCAAAAATAAATTTTTTACTCAAGACTGACGACGATATTTTAATTAATCCATGGCAGATAGAAAGAATTGTTAAAGAAAATTTGGATGCAGATCTTATAGGTATACATAAAGGAACAGAACCTAGACTTTTTTGAAAGTTTTTCAAGTAATAACAGTCGAATCGTCTTTATTAGTTACCTACTGAACTTAAATCCCAAATCCCCTTTAGTTATTTAAATGTAATAACTTGGTTCATATGAAATTCAAAATGGTAAGGCTTTATTAAAATTATAGCACCTCCAATTTATTCCAGGCTATAAGAATGAAAATGCTGCTGTTTATCATAATGAAGACGAAAAATGGTTCCTTCCTCATTGGTTATACGCAGATGATATGGTTCCTGAATATCTTTCTGGCAATGCGTATTTAATAAATGGTAAATAATTTTCAATTTATAATTACCATTGCTCTGGAATATGTCCTGTTGTTGTTTGAAAAAAAAAATCAGTGGTTTGTGACATGCAAATAGATATAACGCTTACGCTTCCTGTCTCATTTTAACAAGGGAAATCCTTAACGATGCAAAAATATTGCACATTTTTAGGGTTTCGAGTTTTTAGCTTTTCAAAAAAAACGGAAACCCCTTATGAACGCATATAAATGTATCAAGTTGACATTTATATCAAACTGTCCCGGCAAACGTTTTGCCTTACTCTTATCACTGAGGCATATGAAAAATAGTTGTTGGCCGATTCTCAGACCTATCGGAATCAGTCCAGCAGCTTCGGAGGGGTATGGTCAGTGGTCACCATATACGGTAACTAACATTTTGGCGCGAGAATTTTATATAATATGTAGACATGTGTGATGACTGTGGAAAAATTAAAAGATACAGCCGCATATGTTGTGAATTTTCGATATTCGCAAGGGAATCAAAACCTACAGCCTACAGAGTACTTAGCGTGAACACAGAATCTTGAAATTTGGTACAAGGCAACGTCTTGTTATAACATATATGTAATATTACAAAAAATAGTTTTGTTAAAAACCGTCGCGTCGCGTGGATGCGCGAGTCCAACTCCCACTTGGCCGGATTCTATTATTTAGATGAATTTGGAGTTTTGTGGGTTACCTCGATTGCTCAACGGTGACTCGTTTGTTCGTTTGCCTGCTAATTAAATAAAAAAGAGATGCAGATGCAATTCCTGTAACTGATAGGTACTATAGACGTCCTATTATTAACGATTGACGAAATTTGGTATAACCACAGCCCCCCTAGTCAAGTGGCTTTCTGTTAGCGTAGCGTTCAATAGAATAGACTACGAATGTATGAGATTGACGTAGGCTGTAGATAAACGTATCTACAGGTTACGTCAATCTCATACATTCGTAGTCTATTCTATTGACCGCTACGCTATAACAGAAAACCACTTGACTAGGGGGGCAGGTATAACTCATAAGTCGTATTATTATGTCTTCAAGATTATATAAGCTTTTGAAAAGAAATTATTTTTACATCAGTAAAGCTTAATTAGTTTACCCATTTCATACTCAATTTTTTGTCCTTTACTATTACTACTTACACTACTTTTGGCAATTAGTG
>CAJQZN010030077.1:0-26354 GCA_907164685.1 Colias eurytheme | reverse complement strand
AAATGGTATGACTGACTCGCATTTTTATGAAAAATTTAAGTTATTCGTTTCTTATTCAACATGTACATAAAAATCTTTTAATGCACAAGGCCTTAATCGATTTTTTATTATTATTTAAAAAACTGTCCACTTTTTTTATACGTGTGTAACGTCACGTATGTAACGTCTCTAACTGCCATACTATAAGAATTATCAGAATCCTTCTCTTATTTTATTGAGTGGCAACACTATTTGGCATGCTGGCAACATTTAAAAAACAAAAGCAGCCATTTTTTCTTTGAGAGAAATGGTGTTTTGTATTGATGTGAGATTTGTCGCTCGAAAAAAGGGTATTTAAAGTGTTCGATTGCGAGGTAAGTATATATATTATGTCTTATTATTATAAATCTTTACGTAGGTTTACTATAAAACTAAAGAATCAGACTACTTCGTGGTTCTTAGCATTCACAATCGAGTAGTAATTTTAATTTAAGGTTATGTCGCCCGCATTTTTTGTCATGATTGTAACGATGTGTAACGAAATGTGTTACGTTACAGTCATGACATATTGTTAGGCTTAGAACACATAGGTCTATTAAAAAATTGCGCGAAAAAAGGACGATAATATTTTCAAATCTAAACGGCTGAACGGATTTTGATGTGCAAGATATCATTGGATTGGTCTTTATCTATAGTTTTCCATTACCTTAATATGTTTTACCTGATTGTACAAAAAAAAGAATAAAATAAAATAAAAAAATAAAAAACTGACACTGCAAATTCATAACACGCAGTCGGAGGCTATATAAGATAGAATATATATATAGTATAGAATGGGTAGAGGCAAGTAATATTTTGTAGCCGTGTAGCCTCCGACTGCGTGTTATGAATTTGCAGTGTCAGTCGGTTTTTTTTTAATTTTTTTTATTAATTTTTTTTTCAAATGAGAAAATCAAATTACAGATGGCGTTGACGAATGCCGAAAGGCAAAAAAATATCGAGAGAAGTTACAAGTCCAAAATCCCGAGAAATATAAAGAACTACAAACGAAAAATGCAGAAAGGAATAAAAAGCGGAAAAAATATCAATTTTTTTCAATACAAGTTTGATTTATGCATCTTTTTGTTTTAATTCATTATTTTATGATATGAATTGGTTTTACCTACCTATATCTCCATTTTTTCCTGTCGTGTGAGTGTAAGACACCGTGTCGACGTTAACTTTTTAATGCTAGGAAGAAAAGATAACTGATATAATATGTACTAAGCTTTATAATGGTCATGTAAGTAACATTCATTCATGTATGTAACGTTTGTTATGATGTCATGAATGTAACGGTACAATTTTTCGCGGTTATACCCATATATTGTTTAGCTCAGTGTATTCAACAGGTAGGTGTGAAAAATGCACACGACGAATACTTAAAAACTACGCGCAAAAACCATAATTACACTATATAATATGTTTATTTATATGAATTGAAAAATATATAATTATATGTATATTTCCACAATTAAGGCGAATTACAATTTCTTCTTAGTTAATAGTTATAAATCCTGTTTTATTATGATTAAACGAGAAACTAATTTGTGTACAATTTTAAATAAAGGTATAGAGACAATTATATTTAGAGTTGCCTTTGCTAAGCTTTGACAAATTTCTCTTTCCAAAAAAAAAAAAAAACAAAAAAAAATTGAAAAAAAAATCTTAAAAACTGTTACGGACTTTCTATTAACGTTTATATGGAAAATCTATCATTTTCTGTCTAACCGTTGCGCACAGCTCCACTTATACATACATATAAATTTCCACAGTTAGCGCCTGTGCAAAAATATATTTCTCTATATGTTAAAACTTTGTCACAGCATTATTGCTAAATTACGGAATATCATCTAAAATACATATTTATATTGTATTTATTACTGGTTGTAATGGATACGCTTGCAACAGAATGTTAAAATAAAAAGTCGATTTTAAAGTATTTATTTAGAATATTTGATGATTTTTTACATTTTATATTTCTAGTAACGGTTTTTGGTGATTATAAGTTATAACAAACATACAGAAAAACACTGCAATTTTATATTTATATATGCACAAAAAATTAAAATTGAGCGTACATCTATTGCAAGCGTAAGCGCATCACGGAAATAAAAAAGAATGAAGAAACAAAACTGTGTAAAAATACATGATACAGTCCATTTCAAATAACTTAGATGCTAAGTTACACTATGTTAAAAACTGGCATTACATTTACAAAAAATGTTATGTGAATATTAATAAATGCTTAAATTTATAAATAAAGGCACACACTATTTCTTTAAAAAAATCAAATGCATTAATTTTCTTTACAATATTGTTTAAAAGTTGGTAGTTAAAAAAAATATGTATATTGTTTAAACATCACACTATAACGTAAAAAAAAAAACACTTTTTTACTAAACAAAATAAAAAAAAACAACTACATTATTTAATCAAAAAGTTACCAAAAAATCAGCTTTTTATATACACATGATATAGCCAGTTTTTCAACAAATGAGCAGTGTAAGTTATTTGATATGCACTAAGGTCACTAAGTGCTAGGTGCGAGCGTGGGTTAGCCCTCCCGCTTGATACTGGGCATCTGCGGTGGGGGCTCCGCTAGGCCTTTCACCTGAAAATTTTATGAAAATAATTATTATTACTTATTATATTGTAGAAACGCATACACACACAACGTTGTTACTCAAAATCAATCATTAATTTGTTCAATGAGACTCTTTCTAGAAGCAATTTTGAATCGTCACAACATATTTTAAACATTTACCACTGACTCAGAAAGCAGTATGTATGGATAAGAAACTACAAGAAACTCTAAACAAAAGGAAAATTATTATTGCAAAAAAAGTGTGATGACCCTTCCAATCTTAAATTTTTTTAAATGAAAGGCAAGGATTATAAAATTATTTGTAATTAAAATTTGACTTAAAATATTGAAAAAATGTCCTCCACTTAACGGATAATATAACGGATTGCACACTATTTTATGATAAGTATGTTAACACAATATACTGATACTGATAACAATTTAATTATTAAGATTTGTCTTATGAACAGAAAAATATATTAAAATAAACTATGTAAAATAATTTTAAATACCTTAAGGCGTGCGGCAGTCTTGAGAAACGCAGGCAATTGTTCCTGCGACACATTAACTTCACCTGCATACATGAATTCAAGTATTGCTTGCAAATGTAGATACGATACATCCTTTAGTATTATTATTGGATGCTTTGATGGGTTCTCCTGAAAATATGTGTTGTTATTAGAGTTAAATGAATATTTTGTGGAAATCTAATAGCTACATGTCCATACTAGCTGTCCCAGCAAACATTGGTCTACTTTACTCCTATGACTTATGGTCAATTCTCAAATCTTCCCAATAGGGACAAAAATTTCATGAAAATTTCATGAAAATCTATCGAAGGAGTATGGTAACGAACATTATAACACAATAATTTTTAAGCTATTGCATAGCTTCTATCGCGGGCCTTGAGCGCGGGGACCGAATCGAGAAATTCCGTAACGAAAAAACCTCACGCTCCCCACTCCGACGGGCACGGAGGTGTGGCTTGAAGGCAAGCTATGCAATAGCTTTACCGCGGCAGTCCCCGAGTGCCACATGTCTTTTTTTTATATAAGAGAAGAAATTATGTCTTGGCGGATATTAAATTCAATAGTTCAAATCTACACATTTCTCTATAGAGATTAAACATAAAATATGACGCAGGTTTATTTTCCATTACTTGCAATCAACTATTAAATAATTTATTAGTCACACTTTTCTCAAAAAAGCGGCCATATTTTACATAACCTTTCTTTGTATATTGATATTAGAAGATAATTCAGGACACATTACATAAATTTTAAATAATATAATTCGCTTATCATAAATGTAATTAACACAGGTTAAAAAATGTAAACCAAATGTTGTAATCATGATTGTTTACAGTTTCATATCCCTCGCTTAAAATCACAGATACTAATGTTTACATTTAATTTGTAAACAGTTGATTGGATTGAATAACTTATTTCACAACTAGCGACCCGCCCCGGCTTCGCACGGGTGCAATGGCGGCCGGCCGGTACCGCCTCAAACGCTACGTCCCGCAATTTTTAAATCTGTAATATCTTCGAAAATATTCACTTAAATCATACGGTATAAAGGGCCATATAGATCTATATTAAATGAAAAATGTATTTAAGGTATTTAATTGGTTAAGGAATAATGCTGTATTGGTTAAAATCGCTTCGAAAATTAGCCATTATTTGTCGTAAAAAGTAAATGACAAAAAAAAGTTATTGTGGGTTATCCATAAGAGATAGACATATACCATCGCGGACTTTTCTGTAGACCTTTTCAATGTGTACAATACTTAGTACATTATTTTGATAAAACTCGTAGGGTTCAGCCTGCGTTTGCAATATAAGCGGAAAAAATGTATTTATTTACGACATCACATTAGAAAACTCAAAAATAACAGTACTTCTCCACTATTTAATGGATGTTATTATACATATAAACCTTCCTCTTGAATCACTCTATCTATTAAAAAAAACCGAATCAAAATCCGTTGCGTAGTTTCAAAGATTTAAGCGTACAAAGGGACATAGGGATATAGGAACATAGGGACATAGGGACAGGGAAAGCGACTTTGTTTTATACTATGTAGTGATGAGTAAAAATGGTAAATTACAAGGCATTTTGGCCCAAAATGAAAACATTAAATATCCTATCCTACTAATATTATAAATGTGAATGGTTGTTACTCCTTTAGACAAAATCTACTGAACCAATTTTCATGAAATTTGGCACACACATAGAGGGTAACTTGGATAGGATATTCAATTCCCACTCAAATGAGAACTATGTGGGTTTTCCTTTGTAAACGCAACTGCGAGCAAAAATCTAGTAACTAATGCAATAAAATTAGAATGTTATAAATTTAGTATTCACTTGTCTTGAAAGTGTAGTCATTCATATTTATATAGTATAGTAAAAACTAAAAAGATTAAAGAGAAAAGTAGTATAATTAAAGAAATAAAAAGTTATTACTTATCTATACATACTAATATTATATAGCTGAAGAGTTTGTTTGTTTGTTTGAACGCGCTTATCTCAGGAACTACTGGTCCGATTTGAAAAATTCATTTTGTTAGATAGCCCATTTATCGAGGAAGGCTGTAGGCTATATATCACCACGCTAAGACCAACAGGAGCGGAGCAATGCGGGTGAAACCGCGTGGCACAGCAAGTATTATATACAGGTACTTCAACTCACCTCTAATAAACTTTTGAAATATGGACTACACGCAGACAGAACCATTTTATGAGCTTTACAAGTCTGGCCTTCACATGCTAATGTTACCTAAAACATTAGGTTATTTATGATGAACACAGTTTTATATGAAATATTTCAAACAGAAAACACCAACAACAATACTACTGTACTAAATTATATTTATTTGGCAGTGTTTTTATGGTACAGTACTATTTTTTAGTTAAGTTTCTATCCTCAGTCTATTAGAAAAATATTGCAATATATGATCATAAACTATTAGAAAATCAATTCCTTGGACAGAATTCAAAACAATTTATTTTGATTTGTTCATGTCAGAACTCATTCCTTGTAAGTGTTACTCAAAAATTAATAATAGAAACCTTTTTCTCAAGGGGAAAAAGTACAAATCAATCAATTTATTAGAAATTTATCATCAAATTCGTTCTAAAAAACTTACGTCTGTAAAGCTTTTTTCGTCTCGCAAATGCCTGAACGATGTCACCATATTCGTTTGGAAATCGTTCCATTTTAGAAAGAACTGTTGGTCCCCCATGTTGAATTTGAATTTTTTAATAATATCTGAAAGTTTAAAATAAAATTGATACACGTAAACAACACATATTTTGCACTATTGTATCCTTTAGAAGAACTCAATAAATTAGTATTTGTACTAAATCGAATGTATATTCAACAACAACAAATTGTAATAGATCAAACTAAACAGTGCATTACAGTTTTCTACGTCACTATTAGAAATGCATTTCATAGAAAACAAGCATAACTTAACAGAATACAAATAAATGTTGCTTACATTGTTTCCTTACTGTAATTAGCTTGGATATAAATCCAAGGGCGACACGTAACCTTTCACAATTACCACTCAAAACTTAAACGATTGCATCTGAAAATAAAGACGCCGTCTGGCATAAATTAGTGACTTCTTTCTATTTCTTCAAATTCCTTCAATCTTCATTTACCTATTCAGTGTTGCCAATTTCTATTAATATCAATCATATCCTTGATTGCATTTTTATTAATAATAAATTTTCAGAAAATTTGCTATGACGTACACTACGTACGATAATAAACTTGAATATATTGCTTTCCAATTTGATATTAAAATTGTATTGGTGGGCATTTTCACAAAAATGTATACCCCCCTGATTTTCAACTGTCCCTCGAATTCATTAAATTCTATATAATGAAGTAGTTGCCAGAATTATTTATATATGTTATCAAAGTGATTATACGTATACAATATTTTGTTTTTTTAACAAAAACTATGACAAAATCTAAAATAAAGTTAAGTTAATTATAAATAACAATCGAAAAATGGGTAATTTTACGCTGTCCCCTGCTTACTCTTACGCGTTTATTACATTATTTCTTAACTTTTTTGTAAGAAAGGTACCATCTTTTAAGGTTTTATTTGGTCCAGGATAATCAGTTACTGTGATAATAGTTAAAATATAATAACCTTATATAACAAAATAAAAGATAAAAAAATAAAAAAGAAAATAAAAAAAATTGTCCTTCCCGGAACATTCAGTTGTGTCACCGATTTTCTAAAAAGAAAATTACTGTGGTTCAAATAGTTTTGCATTACTGTCAACACCATAGCTACTGCTATGCAACTTATCAGGTTAGAAGCCGTAAGGGTCAAAAAACTGCTTAGAAGGAGTGCACGCGTGTTTGCAAGCCGCAGGGACCAAATTCTTCATTCAGGTATGTGACCATATTTTGGCTTATTTCTATCTATTTATCTTGTAGTATTTAGTTAATTTTGTTTTAAATGTTTTTATATGTAAGTTGATCAAAAGTTTTGATGAATATAAGTGTTGTGGTTATATTTTAAACCGTTTTTATTACTAGAGGATTATCAAATGTGACTTCCGCTGTGTGACTATTTGAGCGGTCACATATACGCTGAACGAAAAGTCACAACATGCCTGAACACATAAAGCAATGTTTACATGGCGATTTTCTTGAGCTATAAAAATATTTTTCTAAGACATTTTTGACTGAGTAGGAAACTACGGCAAAAAGTAGATTTCAAAAATAAAAATTATTTCCCCATACAAATCGCAACAGCTGATTGATCATTTTGCATGAGGAAGTAAAATTTTTTTTTGAGGAAAAAAAAAAGAAGCATTATGCAGAAAAAGAAACAAAATAAGCCAGCAGAACTAAGAATCTAGACAAGGTGCCTTGTATAACAACGAAAGATAATAATGGAACAAAAATTAATTTTTTTCACGATATTTTTCATTGGTTTTTTTTTTATTTACAGATTAACCTTCGTGTTTGCAGCGTCCACTGAAACAAGATTTTTTTTATCAAATATGGTGATTGAGATTATTTAAGGTTAATAATAAACGAATCACGAAGACTGATTATCGACTGAATATAAAACATAAAAGAGACTTCTTATTCTTGAATCTTGATAGTAATTTACCCTTTAGATAAATAATAATAATGTGATGGCTTAAGCCCGAACTGATTGTGATAATTTAGTTTGAAGTTAAGTTAAGTTTATAATTATATTTATTATGTGTGCCTGCGTACTTTTTTTTCGCCATGTAAACGCACCCTTTCCCTTTTTAGGTATTCGGTTGTGTGACTGTCCCTATATTACGGAGCTGAATTTTTTAAATATTTCAGTAGATTTTACATTTAATGCCCTTCAAATCAGTCTCTTTAATGGAGAATAATACATAAGTGTAATATTTGTTGCCTTTTCTCTAAAAAAGTATCTAACATTTTAAATGTAAAGATAATAATGACAGTTGAAGTACCAGAGTCACAATACTGAATATACTATTGTTTTTTTAATTAGCTTAGATCCAAAAGTTGGGAATAGTGAGTGTTTAAAATATACAAAATAACGATTTTAAGTTAATAAATAAACAATATCTAAAAATTCTTATATTTTGCACTGTTTTTCCAGCTACTGAATATAGTCACACAACTGATATAAAATTGCGAGACTTTCCATTGTGTCCTATTATTTTTACAGTTTTCTCATTTTAAACCCATCATATTATATGTTTTCTTGAAGTATATTGAATTTCCGTTTTAAAGAGACCAAAAAAAGTTTAAAATATAATACTATCAAAAAAAATATATTTTTCAAGGAGGGGGTACATTTTTGTGAAAATGCCCTGGTACTAAAACTAAAATTAATAAAAACAATTAAACGTCTACATTATCAAGTTTATTAATATGGTATCCCCGACAAAAAAACTCATAAAAAATAATTATTAGTTTTTTAATATCTTTTTATATTTATCACATATTTATTTAATATATTTCAAAATTCAATTCAACAATCAATATTGTTTTTTTTTATAAATCCTGAAATTTACTGCCACCTAGTTTCAATATATTAACATCATTATTATAATATAGCGCCATCTCGTATCGAGTAGAAATATTAATACAACGAATGTCACATTTAAATAGTTCTAAATTCGAACACAGCAAACATGAGTGCGCTGTACGGTATGGAATATAAGTATTATAAAATTATTGTCTGATAATACGATTAAAAATTTAAGTAAAGGAAAATAAACATTAATGCATAAGAGAGATTCATGTTATTATTTTTGAAGGATTTTCTGTTTACGAATATGATGCATATTTTTTAGAATTTAATGTTTCATCATAACGTTTAAAAATGTTTCAATAATTGCATACTTAAAAATCAAATAAATCATTATTATTTTTTATCTCAATAAAATATTGATAAAATGGATGTTGTCTTCTTCTACTTTTGTTAGCATTAATGTAAACTTACTTTGTCACAATTTTTTTATTATTGATAGGTATTCCTTTCATTGGCGTATTATTTTGTAACAGAATGATTATTATTTATTATCTTAGATTATTACAGTAAGTATATGTATAAAAATAGCTGCAAGGAATCTATGTATGTAAAAAACGGGAGATAACGGGAGATGATAAGTGGAAGTCAAACAAGTTATAAAAGCATTACATCTTTATTATTATATCATAATGTATTTCACAAAACGTTTTAAAAACGACACTCATATTGCAATAAAGAAAGAGAGGCAAAGGTGAATAGTAAATACGCTTACTACATATTTATATAATTGAATACAATCAAGTCATGCAATGTAAAACTTGAACTATATAATTAGACGTTACATTAAATACTTTTATATAATAATTAAACACACGACTACTATCGAAAGGCCAAGCGGTGTTGCCATATTTTCTTAAAATTACATTATTCTAGTAAGTACGAGATTATTCTATATCTAATAATCTAAATACATAATAAATCAGATTTCTAGCCAAACACCAATTAAGGTTTATGTAACGCAAATTATTATTTCACTAAACAAATTACAATACAGAATTCCATTAACTATAATTGACATAAAGCAGGATTTTGTCATAAATCATTACATTAATCGTACAACGACACGTTATTATAATTAAGATATAATAAAATTACTTTATTATAATCTATAACTAATTAATAATTAATTCACAAATAATTGAAACTTACTAATTTATTGCTTAGTAATTCTTTGAAGCGAAACACTCATATATTATAATTCTTACACGCTACGCTCATAGCTAAATAATCTGTATAATAAATTTGGTATATTATAATATGTATGCGATATTATTTTACAAAGCATATTCGGGACTTAGGTATATTCTAGCGTATGATTCGTCGATCCAAATTGGAGACTGAACGTTACTAAAACTAAATTATAATTTACGAGCCTATCGAGTTTTCAACCCACCTAATAATAATTACATAATTAATCAAAAATATTGCTGCACCAAAATTCTTAACTACAATACAAAAAATTAAAAAATAAAAATCTTTCAATAATAAAGTAACGAAACGTATTTAAAAAATTGTCAAAAACATCGGCCGGTAAAAGTCAACCGTCCAACCTTTGGTCGTACACATAATTATTATAATAATAAAAAAACGAGATCCTAACACATCTTAGAAGCAATATTTTTAGTCTTTGTTTAAAAGAAATGCCATAAATTTGAGCAAAATAAAGTTTTCTTATGTTACTTAAAATACTCACTTATAGGTATATACCTTTGAGGAATCGAATAGAAAGTTTTGACAATACAAGTTTACAAGAGATAGATAGAAAATGCGTGATAGTTGTTACTTAAATCTATTCATTGGTAGGATGGTTTAAGAGCTATGCTTATTTCAATCTACAGATTTGGTTTAGCGCGATATAAAAGTAATGAAATTGACTAGACAATTTTGGGCTTGCTGAATATTTGGCTGTATTCATGAAATGAAAATGAAATGAAGTGAACTACGACTAGATGGAAATGCAAATAGTAATAGATATAGTCTCGATAAACTTCTAGTATACCTATTGGAATAAAAATAACTACAATACAAATACATCAAGTTAACATTATTTAGTTTATAAGCGTACTAGAAGTCCAACGACGTAATTACAACTAAGTTTATTTTACAATACAGAATCCCTAGATTCGAATGTACTTTAAAACTGGCACTAAACATACTTCGATGGTCATCCACAAGGCATAAAAGGACGGTATAAGCTAAATTGGACCACAGATTAAACCAAATTTATAACCTGTGAGAATAATAATTACGCGATAAAAAAAATTACAACTGTCAAAATTTGACAGATAACTTTTTTTTTAAAAGTGCCCCAGGCATTCAGTTTATCTGTGGTCCGTACAAGGCATTTAGAAGGCACCAAAGTGTTCACACTACTCGCCGACAGATGGCGCTGTTTGATTTTTAGTCTGTACTTTTAGTCCCCGCGGGGCCAGAATAAGTCTGGCCGGAGTCACGAGGACTAAAGCGTACTCTCATTTATTCACTCCCAAGAATTTAGCTGCTTCATCAGCGGATGAAAGGAGTTTATTTATGATAGTTTTGTCCGGAATGCCGAGTAACTTCCCGATGAGGTCGCCGCCATTTTCCGTGTCGTTTTCTTCGGAGGAATATTTGCGTGACGTCATGTCGAGTTGTAGCTTTTTGTCGTAAGGGACGGAGGGCGGCGAGTTGTTGTTGTTCACGTTGTTGGGGATCTCGGTGCCGGAGCCGTCGTCGTCTTGGTAACGGTAGCTGTAAACAAAAAGTATTTTAGTATTTTTGTAATTTTATTGCTCGTCTTGACAAACAAATACAGGCTGTTATAGCATTTTGTCTAACTTTGAAGGAGCCCCATATTTTTATTTTGTAAATAGCATGGAACTGTTTTAACATATTCATTGCCGTCCTGTTTGTCTAATGCTAATAAATGATTTTGATATGTAGTTTTGATCATTAATAATTTATGTTGTAAATCGTAGTTTAGTTAAATATAAGAAACTTTTTTTTATCGTAAATGGTTAATCTTAATTGAAATTTTGAAACGTTCTTACACACTAAATCAATTACGAATAATAAATTTACGAAAAAATATTTAGCAAGATGATTTCTCAAACTGAAAGATTAAACCAGCCGCGCACATAGTTCGTTCAAACGTTGCTGTCCCGCATGCTGAGCTGCTGTGCTTCAGCGTGAAAGGACAGGTCACACGGACCCTAGACAAAGCCGCACACACAGCTAACTCACCCGTTGGTCTCTAGCGGCGTGCTCGGCGGGGTCTCCTCGTCGTCCGTGTCCTCGCGGTGCTTCTTCCTGTGCCGCAGCATGCTGTGCTTCAGTGTGAAGCGGCGCCGGCACAGGTCGCAGGCGAACGGCCGCTCGCCGGAGTGCGTGCGCATGTGGCGACGGAGGTCTTCCGCGGACCAGAAGCGTCTGACGCAGAACGCGCAGACCACCTGGGTGGGAGACGTAATTGTAAGATTATTATGGCAATGTGTAAAAGGGTGTTTGAATTGAGTGGTTTTCGAGGAAAGTAGTATTAAACATATTGCTGTTCCACTGAATACATACGGAATAGAATTAAATGAAATGAACTTATTAACTAACAAATTAAGTAATTTCACAGATATGATAAAGTTAAAGTATGTAACTAAACAGCTTATAAAAGATAGTGGATAAAAAATTTACTAAATTGGGATAGGAAAATAATAACCTTTTTAACAAACGTAGGTATATTTTTAACTGCTGTGTTATATGCAGTTGGTTTAAAAAAATAAAAAAATACATATTCAAATTAAAGCATTTCGTCGAATCTATATTTGTCTCTTTTTGCATATATTTATCACGTGTTTAATTATTTTTTAATTCATTAATTAAAATAGACGTATGAATGTCGTAATGAAACACGTTAAGTTTTTGTAAAGTGAATTTAAAAATTAATTTCTAAGCACTCACTTTTTTGAAGAGTTCAAGAACATAACAATTCAAAAATTTGCATAAACATTTAAGAGAAAATTGATTACCGATGCTACCTACCTTTCTATTAGCATGATCCGGGAATTTTCCTCTTTCGTCATCATCAGCGCTTTCGCTTCTATCACTGGCTGCATCCATAGCCCCCTTGCTGACTAACTGTTCATATTCAGCAGAATGCGCTGCTGCCAAGTGCGCTAAAGCTCCACTACGATCACCGAACGACTGTTCACATAAGTGGCACTTGAAGACCAGACCATTTTCACTGTCTTCGGTAGTGTCAGACGGGGAAGGAGGTTGAGAATCTCCATGGCGAGAGGACATGTGTTTCTTTAATGTGTCCAAAGATGAAAAGGTACTGGCTGGACAAGAGGCACATTTGAAAGGTCGTTCAGGCACTGAACGCGCGTCAACAGCTGGTAGAGCATCTGCGATTGGCTCTGCTAGTATTGCTTTGGCTGATCCACCGTGCTTCCGTAACAAGTGACGGTCGCAGTTGGATTTCGTGGTGAATAGTAAAGGACAGTGGGGACATTTGAAAGGTTTCTGGCCGGTGTGGGTGAGCACGTGCCGGCGGAGGGAGGAGGACCAGGGGAATTTACGGTGGCAGTAGGGACAGGAGACACGGTTCGGTGCGAGGCTGTATGCGGACTTCTTTTTCGGTGGTTGGTTGGTGTCGGATTCGGATCTGAAAGAAATAAATGTGGTAAATAGATTGCAATAGTAATTACGTCGTGATATTTCAGTTTAAAATGTTTTATTGAAACGTATTATTTTTTACTTTTTGTATGATGTAAATATACTTACTTATTTTCGTCACTTCCGGAGACATTTCCTTCGCTAGTAGAAGCCACAAGGCCCTCCTCGTCTTCTTCTTCATCACTGCGGGTCGGCACCACTGGTACTGCTGCGTCCTGGCTCAAAGGAATCGGATCAGTACCCGTTTCCGTTTTTTCATTATTAATAGGTACTGGCTTGTTTATAAGATTTCCAGCTATTTTAAGATCGAAATCCTTATTCATTTCTTGTTGACGGGTGGCCATTAAGATTTCCGCGGCAGCTCTATGCGCGGCTGTATGTTCGTCGGATTTTTCATCAGGTTCCTCGTCAATTACTAAGGCATCGTCTTCATCTTCTTCATTATCGGCGACTTCATCAGAGTCTCGTCTAACGGGAGAGCGGTCGAGTTGCGTCGGCCGTTCAAGGTGTCGAGCTAACAAGGCATATTTCACTCGATCTGCTAAATTTTCAGATCCAGGGTACGGTGGGGGCGCTCTTGGCGCTGGTCTCCTCACACTCCAATGTTGAGGATGTTGTTGCTTAACATGCCGCTCCATGTTTGAACGCAAAGTGAAGCGAGCTGAGCATTGCGAACATGAAAAAGGGCGCTCAGTACGATATCTTCTTTGTTTTTGTTTTGGCATCAGCACACCATTCTTTATGACCATTTTCACGGAATCGTTCTGTGGTACAATGTTGTTAGTTATCGGATGCGGAGATTCAGAGTGCGGTGGAGGTGTCGGTGACGTGGCTACTTGCAAAGGTTTCTGTTCTTCTTCTTCTGGTTCTTGCTTTGGTTGAGGTTCAGGTTCAGTCGTTACTAGTCTTCCGCCAGACATGCTTAAGCCACGGATAATTTCTTTTTGAATACGCTGTTTTATTTCGGCGAGCTCTTGCGAATCAGTTGGATGGGGAAAGAAAGAAGATTGTAGAAAGTAAGGATTTATAGGGAAAGATGGTGGTATAGGTAGACCAGGTAGCCCTGGTACTGCACCAGCATATAATTGAGAAAGTTGGGTGGCATAATATGCAGGGTCTAGTTTAGGAAGTGAAGTTTCAAATAGTCTTTGCTGGGCAAGTAAGAACCTTGTCTTTTCGAATGCTGCAGCGGTAGCAGCTGCTGTAGCTGTAGTATCGAAGGGTGGACGTGTTTGCACTTTTGGCTCATCATCATCCGTATCACGCTTCTTTTTACTGAGGTCAAGAACGTCGCAACTATTGTTATCACTCGTACTGAGGTCCACTGGAGCCTCTTCATTGTACGGCTCCGGTTGAATATCGTTTGTTTTAAACGTGATATCAGGTGTCCTGAATTCAGGTATTTGTGTCAACTGTCCGATGCCTTTCACTTTAATTCTCGGCATTGTTTGTTCGGATTCTCTCGGAGTCAAAGTGGGCGTTTCTGGTAGAGCTTTAACCAATGCAGTAACTGGATGTCTGTCAGTTATATACGTAGGAGAATAATGAGTTAAAGGCGTGTCGCGACCCGAATCATTTCGTCTCTCAAGATCTGGTGTATGGAATGCTAATGATCTCTTAACTTCGTCTCGCGCGAGTTTAGAGTTAACTTCATCGTTATTTGGGTCCTCTGAAGGGTGATATATAATAGATCGTTTAACATCTTCACGCGTCACTTTAGCATGACGATTTCTTAAATGTCGTTCGCAATTTGCTTTGGTTGTAAAAGCGTAGTTGCAAACAGCACACTCATAAGGCCTGTCCCCATTATGCGTACGCATGTGACGTACTAAAGCTGCTTTATCAAGAGATGCATGCGGACACATATTACACTGATAGGGGCCGGGGCCTGTTCCACTTAGATGTACTCGATTATGTCCCTTTAAAGCTCGGAGGTTAGGAAATTTAGCCGGACAAAGTCGACATGGGAATTCTCCGCGCAATTTCATACGCCTAAACTCAGCTGCGAAATTATCTTGCGTTTCTTCTTGTTCTCTATCTTTGCCTATGGTATCCGGTGGGGTTAATACGGCACTTTCTAGAGCAACTCTCGTGCCCGTTAATCTTTCTAGAAGACTACCAGCAGAAGTGACGTTTAAGATTGACTGAATATCTGCTAGGTCTCTCGCAGCGTCGATATGTCTTATTCCATTACCTAAATGTGCCTCATCGAACTTGGGAGTGAACCTTTCCATTGGAGGTGTTAAAGTTCCAGGAATTCCAAACGATCTATTTCGCAAATCTAATTTAGCGAAAAAGTCTTCTCTGCGATCGCGTTCTGGACTAGGTACTCTAGTTGAGGCACAAGTTTTTCTATGGATCTCCAACACTTGTAAACATGGAAAGTCTCTCGTGCAAAATTCACACCTATAGAGCTGATCATTGATAGGCATTTGGTTGCGATCGCCCATGTTTCTGGGGATATCTGCGAATTTTTTATTCGAAAAATCTGAGAATGTGTAGTCTTCATAGTTGGTTTTTGTTTCATCACCGTGTGCGGTGAATCGGTGGATATCAAAAGCGTTGAGGGAGTCAAATCGTTGAAAACATTTTGGACACTCAAACCGCGCGGTTCTCTTGTCCAAGGGGATGGGTGAAGGTGAAGTAGATGCTGCCCGCTTTCTCGCCCGCCGACAATCTTCCTCGTCGCTTCTGTCCGAGCGATTATCGCTGTCTATGCTGGTTGTTCTATTCGCTCGCGTTTCGATCTTCATTTCGTCGTTTTCCGCATCAACCTTCGCCTCACTGATGACTTCTGTTTTGATTTCTGCAACAACAAATGTACGTGTCAATCGATGTCGAATGTTTGAATAACGCGGGTCGCTTTCATTTTCCTATTCCAAGAAAAGTTCACAATAGATGAGTCAGTCAGTTGTACGAATGTAGTTTTATTAGAATAACATAAAGAGATGTCGAGTTTATTGTTGAACGGGAAGTTCCTGTTATCGCTAATAGATTACTGAAGTTAATCGTGATAAAAGCCGCGTTCGTGTATTTGTACAATCTGCTAAAAATTCGATATAATATGCTATAAGGTTTAAAATCGCGACACTTTAAGGACACCAGTCACCTTAGCCACAGAAGTCCTGTATATGAATCAGACGTATGCCATTGTTTCAAATACGGTATTCGTAAGGCACTTCTTGAAAACCAAAGAGCGTTAGATAAGGATGTTGAGCCATAAGCGTACAATTTGATATTTGAGATAATTATTCAATACGTTCCTTTCAACACGGTAAGAAGGATGAATCATTATTTTATTTGTACGATTAAGATCTCTAATGATCTTAGAGTTACATAATATACGTATATAAGAATTTAGCACCTAAAAGTGAACTCGTTACGCAAGGTAAACAGCAGATAAATAAACAGTAAGGCGCGGTAGACAGTACACAACACATCGCTCGTTGGTTGGTCGGAAGGAAAATCAATACTGACAACGGGCTATACCTACCTACCTACCTAGTACTATAGCACTCGACACTATGCTTTGTGATGTAAAGATTAGTTCGCGGAATAGACTTCAAAGGTTTCACGATAAATTGAGTAGGTTTTAATGTGGTTTGGTGAGGTTGTATAATGGTCTGACGGTGTGTTTGTTCTATAGATATTTTCGAAGATATGGACGATTATTGTTTATCAATTTTCCTTTATGTACATGGATATTTGTTCATAGATTTTTATTCTGAAGGTATTCTGATGATTAAGCAAGGTTTTCGTGGAAAAAGTTCCTATAGTCATCATATTAATTTTTAGAATCGAGAATACTTACATTGATGTAAAAAGGATATTAAGGCTTGAAAAAATTGTCGAAAAAGAACAAAATTACACATTCTGGAATGTTAAATAATAATCTAATCGTGCCATTGTCAATTCATTATTATCCATGAATCATTAGATACCTATTTATAGATTATGTTTCGGAGAAAACCTTAATCTTCAATATAATAAAATTTAATCGCCATGTTGGCCGGCTCGATCGATTCGGCTATTGTTTTAAGTTTTGTTGAGGCACAAGGATTCTTAGGGAAAGAAAACACGGAAAAAGGGCCATAGGGCAGATTAACGTCTGCCTAGGCAGCTAGCGTGTTATTAATACTTATTGTTTCTCCAATAATGTTTCTTTAAAAACACAATACAAAGACTAATTTGGTGAAAATCTTAGAAATTTCATAAATTTGTACTTACAGATAAGATTATAATAATCGGTAATTTATCATGATGACATTATTTACAATACACAGGTTAGTCACATTCGATTTAGTACAAAATTATTGTCAATGGAAGGTTTTTTGTTTTATCAAAATGGGTTCAAGCGTTCTTGAGATTAGATGAAACAGATATGAAATTAGGATTACTTAATTGTGTATAATAAAGAGGTAATGGATTATTATTAGTTTATTGTATGTATATATTTTATTGATGATTTTGTTTTCAATATAATAAAGAATAAACAATATATTATTGTTGGTTATTAATAGAAAATTAATAATTAAATATATAATTTACCGTAAACGTAAAGTACCTTTTCACAATATATATATAATTCGGTAAGTGTTGGGTTTCTTGCTATGACTTATGACCTCAAATGTATTCGTAGGTATTACATTTATGATTCATACGTACGTCATGACCTATGTGTAAGGTTTAGGGCTAAGTGAAAATCTAGGTTTTATGTATGGACTATGGCCTCATCTTTTTATCACCTACCTGGAGATATGGTATTTTTCTTAGAAAGAAAGAACTTTACAAGTTTCATAAATATTTATATAAGTATCGAAGTGGGTGTTTATAACCGTGCCTAACCCGTAAGTGTTATCTCATATAATATGTAACTTGGAAAAATTATTATGCTCCATTTTTATAGAATGCTGGGTGTTAGTCGTTTATAGATGTCGTCAATTCAAGAACGTCATCAATTTGTGCTTACCAATTGGTGAGTAATTAGATCGCTTAAACATACGTATACGAACATATATGGATATTTAAGTTTTCCTCAAAAACTCCATTCAGTTTGAATTTAATGTTATTTACCGCAAGTTTTTAATTACGACAAAGCTGTCATTATGTGTCAAGTAACATAAATCAATCAAGATAAGTTGGTAAATAAGTTATCTGTAATGCTTATATTAAAATAACTTTATTTTAATCGCCTCAAATATATATACAATTCATTTTCATCTATACTTAATATTATAAAAGAGTTTGTATGAACGCGGTACTCTCAAGAACTACTGGTCCGATTTGAAAAATTCTTTCGGTGTTAGATAGCCCATTTATCGAGGAAGGCTATAAGCCATAAGGATATATATAATCACGCTAACACCAACAGGAGCGAACAGCGGTGCACAACTAGTTCAAAATAACATCCAAATCCAATTCAAGAAATCGGTTGCTGCCGCGCCGTGACTTCGTACCAGACAGACATACACATTATAGCATGGATTAACTATTTCACCTAATATCTATAATACCTATAATGTAACACGACACCACCAACCGGATGTTTTTATCTATATAAAGAGCGGTGTAAATGGATGCCGTTTTTCGAGCTTGCGTTTTCAATTGTGAATGAGATGCCGATTTTATTATAATTCATTTCATTCAGTTTTATTTTGCTTAAAATCAATGACTTTTGATAGGTAATATTTATTGTGCATTGAGTGTTTGTTTATTTGAATTAATATTAAAATAGGTCAAACATACGTACAGAAAATATATTTTTATGTAATACGATAAATAAATCAAATACAATTAATGGTAGTAACAGGCAGATATAAATGATGCGTTTTGAATTACTATCTATTACAATGCTACTAAAAGTTCTGTTTTTTAATACTATTGTTTTATTTAAAGACAAGTCACGGACTGAAACTAACTTGTGCTAGTAGATACATAAATGTTCATTATGTTAAAAAATTAGGATTTTCTCTTGATGTAATTCACCTAAATATTTTAATTCGCTGAAGTAAATAATAAGGTATTACAAGAATTGTCGAACAAATGTACCGTATCATATTTTCATTGAAATAATCACTACACACAATCTTATTAAGTAATATGAGCGGTGGTATGACAAGGCCTCCTGTTACACCGAACTGTAATACGTTAATTATAAAAAAGTGCCTTACGCAAAATGGTTATACGATTCTTTCACTAAATGCAGTGTAATATTAGCTAATATTGAGTAAAATGAACGTTTTAAAGTTATATAAATTAGCTGAAATTTGTTAAATAAGAATAAGTCTTGTCTACAAAGCTTTATCAAATACAAAAGCACTATATATGCTAAACATTGACTGTGTAAAACAAGTTTTGTGATAATGCGGAAACCTAAAGTATCTATAACAGGTTTTCCAAATAAAGAGGAATTATATTATCTTACATTCAGAGTTCGTTTAAAAGTTAAATGTTTTGTGTCTTATAAAATTGCAAGATGTTTTCAGATTATGATTAATACAAAATATCGAAATGAATCTAATATAAAAAAAAAATATATTTATATTTAATTGGTATACTCATATACCTACTATTGAACGTTTTACACATCATGTTATTTTCACAGAATATTTAACATAATCACAAGGGTGAAATTTAAATGTTCTAAATTAGTCCCTTGTCGTAATTATTAATTAACATTATGAAACATCGTGTAATACGGTGTGATAGGCGGACACCTTTACGCAACGTAAGTCCCTACAGAGAAATTGCGCATTTGTCGTAAACATGTTGAAATTCATTCGATTCCAGGAAACTTTATATGCATTTTTGGGAAACATTGACATTAACATCAGCAAGTATGAATTTAGAGGTTTATTTGAAGAAACAACAATGTTGTATAGAAATACCAGCAACTAACGCCTTTTATAATAAAAAAAGTTTAATTTTTCAAATCGAAAATATTTAATAATTTGTGCTGATTAAATCAACCAATGATAAATTTAAAAAAGTAAACTTTAAGATTATCGGATATACATAGTTATTAGTTATGTATTTTTAAAAACTGACCGCAATTTATAACATTTTATAAAACACCTGAACCTAAAAAAATTAACAACATAAATTACGAACCTTCGAGAATAATTTCTAAATTCAAATCTCGATATCAAAAATCGGGTTCATTCAAGTTCATATAGAGAAAAGGTGTCACATAGATGCGCGCGCTCGTGACTTCCTCGTTCCCGCTTATACGGAATTTAAATCGACCTATCACCATCCCAGTCCTGTGGTGTAATGGTGCGTTTACACACTCGAGCGAATAGCGAGCCGAATAACGAACGAGCGAATGAACAAATGTGCTCTGTGTGTCTTGAGATTCAAGTGAGCAAAGGAGTGTGTAGTCGCGTCAACATTCGTACACGAATGTTTCGAGGCGAATGTGTAAATGCACCGTAAGCTTCCATACATAACGGTGTCCACAATATTTGATTGATATGGTCGGGACGTCGCCGGACCGTTTGGTTATGCTCCAATGAACGGTACAGAATTATAGTGAGACTGTCACCATTTCGCTATTGACAATTATCTTTGCGACAGGGTTTCGGCTGGCTGTGTGCAAATTGCCGGGTTTCGACATGGATTTTGTTTGAATGCTATTTGGTGTTACTTAAGCTGTTTTGGGAAAGTTTTTAATGTATACTCGTATCGCTCTTGACCTGAAACAACTTTTATAAGGGATAATTTCAATCTGTAGTTTATACTCAAGCTCTTAGCTGTATATACTTACTAAATTTTCAAGTTATATTGAATTTATTATATGTATTGGTATATGACAGGAAAATGCGCTAACGTAGGAGTAATATATAGCGTAGCAAAATAACTCGTGAAACCTTTACTTGCTTTCAACGCGGTATCGAATTTCATAAGTACGTGCTATTTTAAAGAAAAATAAAGGTCATTAACCTAATTTTTTTATGTATTTAACTATTTATCAAATAGAAAGTAATAATATTCGATTGAATTTCTGAAGGCTCTTTCTTAGTGTCCTTATTTCTGATGTATGTATTTACTATTTAGCAATCATCTCCAGAAAAATCCCAATTAATTCGATCCCTAAGTCTCTAAGCTACTTACATATGTATAACATTTACATAAATATTTCATAAGTATAAGCTTATTATATAAATACACTCATAACTAGAATAGTATTTAATAATCTGTACTAGAGAAACTCAGACGGTCAAACATCTAGATGGTCATGGCGCAACATCGCTCCATCTTGGTGTTAACGAATGCAAGTCAGGGGCGCTCCTTCCGCGACAATTTAACGGTCATATCGCTGGTTATTATACATTGCTGTATATTGTGGGTTATTGGGACAAATGGTGCAACTGGTGGGTAATGGAAACTGCAATGTACTTAGAACAAGGTTTGAAAGTATTTGTGATTTGGTAACGTTTGTGATGGTGTCTTTATTAAAAAGCACTTCCTAAATTGAGAAGGTAAAGTAGCAAAAATGTTATCAGTTTCTTTTTTTATGACATCAGGAGGCAAAAGAGTAGACGCACTGCCAAGCAAGTTGCGTCGCCCCTAGATGCTTATAACCGAGGTTATGGGTGTTGCCTACCAGAAAACTGTTTAGAGATCTCTATCCCGATATGCGATCGCATATCCCAATAAGAAATATAGCTTCACCTCGTTATCTTATAAGGATCTAAGCAAGAATATCGAATTATGGCTAAAAACACTGCCCTAAATACTTTTTCAACGCCACAGAAATCAGTATTCGCATTTAGGCACATTGACAATATTTCATCTGTGCTATGAATATAATCTGTGGCCGAATCGAACGGCGCTTTCTCCGAACGGAAAGGCGTACCAATTAGGAGTCGGGAGGGGCGTGAAGATGTGAATAAATTGAATATTTGAATATTAATTCGCGCAGTGCCCGAGAGATGGCGGTAACAGGACTGAGGACGTGACGACGCGCACCGCACATACCAACCGAGCACCTGTCTCTTGTATAACTTTTTTCTTTGTCAGATTGACGTTCCAAATTCAAAAGTAGGCGCGTTCTTGTAACAGATCATAAAGAAGTCCTTCTTTAGCGAGTGCATAGATAATAAATGATTCGGATACAAAGGTTTTTGAATGTAAGGTGAAGTGATAAATAATGTGTTATTTTTTTTATCATAAAGCCTTTTATCTTATAATCAGTCACGACATAAATAACGATATTGTTTTACGTATTCGTTAGTTAAAGAAGAATGGAATGATACTAACATAATAGCTGCTTGAATATTCAATATGTAGATCTATTATAAAAGTTCGAAAGAATCAACAAATAGTAAATACATACGTAATTTGTCATGACGTCATTTATTATGATTTTATCGACTATTTAAAAGTAATTTGTAATCCTACATTGAATTAAGTGCCTCCCTTCCCTGACTTCGCGTCGTAAATTTTAAGCACGTCAATTTTCGATTCGTAGAATTTTCTAGATGTTAATTCCATCCCAATTGGATCGTAAAACAAAATAATCGTATTCCCAGTGTTTATAGAGGTAAACAACCTTTACATCAAGGTACTTGATACATGAATTACGTGACACCTTTCCTAATTATAAGCCCGTGGTTCTGTTTCAAAAGTTCTGGTGCGCTTTCTAATATTTTTAATGCAACTCGATAAACAATACAATTTTTCTTACGCTTTTGTAATCTAAGTTCTTACGCATGTAAATGTAAAATGATATGATAAAATGGCGTCGGACTGTCATCGCAGAGGACAAGTGTATAGGAAAATGCTGGAGCGAAATAAAACATGCCGCCAAAAATCGAGATACATGGCGATGTACTGTTGACGCCCTTTGCCCCACCTAGGGGCCTTAGGATATTAAGTAAGTAAGTAATGTAAATGTAAAGAGCATCTTCTAGTACTAACTACTAAGCTAGTTTAGTCATAGTTCTATTACAATAGATTCTGTAACAGACTTTAACCTTTATCTTTGGAAATACATTACTAATTATATGGTTTCATGTCATCATTTTACGATTTCCAGAATTGAACTTTGTATTCACTAATCAGTGATAAAATTTATTACTTTGGAATGCATGATTTCAGTATTGAGTAGATATTATAACTCATAAACAGGATTTCTCTGTTATTGCAGTTTACTATAATGAAATAAGTACAATTAAAAAAAAATACGATTTGAGCTAAGAAACAAATTAGTAGTGATATTATTGTATCGTCATAGATCCTTGGTATGTGTACAAAGTTTGAATTAAATGTGTCCGTTTAAACTGCCTCTAAATCAACTCTAAAGAAGTCGGTTACATACCGACATACAAGTGACGCTAATTTAGGCGTGTTAAAAAGTACCAATGCAGAACCTTCCCTTGTTTTAGAGAACGTTAGCAAATGACTAACTTTGCCTAGTCTAATTCCACTTATCAATACCTGATTCAATAGTATGTTTGTCACTATCTTATCCGCCAGGATGTTGTCTCATCTCGGTATGGTCCAATTGACCAAAGTTGTCCAATACAAACACACATTGAGGTTATCTGAACGCCTAATCGGTGACGCTAAGACATTTGAAAGGTTTTAAATGTTAGTCATTGGACTGAAGAAATGTTTGGTTTTCTTTTGTTTTGTGCATTGAACTAAGTGTGGCTATTGCTACTATACTTGCTTATTATAAGGTTGTTAAAAGATACAATATAGTTTTTTCAATGAAATAGATGAATGAATATTGGAAATTGGTGAAATAGTTTTTGAGTTGTAGTATAAGAAATAATTTTAAGTAACGAACAATAACATTTTCCTCTTTGTACTAGTAATATTGGCTTAGAAAAATACGTTAATTTGTAAAGATGGTTTGTTTATCAACGGCTGAATGGATGTAGAATCTAATCACATGTTTATGATTATTAATATGTTTGTGAAGCTGTAATTTAGAAATTTGAATATTATTATTAAAATTTGGCACAGAGAATAGAAATATATGTAACATATAATCATAATGGACATTTTTATCTAGAAATGATCTTGCTACAATCTTATTTCCTCTATATTTGTAACTAGATATATAGATACACAGATATATAGCCTATAGCCTTCTTTGATGAATAGGTTATCTTACTATCTTTCCAAATCGAACCAGTAGTTCCCGAGATTAGCGCAAACAAACTCTTCAGCCTTATAATATTAGTAAAGATAGATTCTTTAATTTCGTCAAGCAATTAGCTTCTTTGTGGAATGTTCTAGTAATTTCGGTAAGATGTGCGTATACTTGTGTTCCAAGAACAAAAGAATCTTACAGTTTTATCTCTGGGATGTTGGTACAGGTGGATTATACGTCAATACAGCTAACGAGGTGATGTTTGTTTGGTTGTTGCGTTTGTTAGATAAATAGCATGTGGAATTGGTTAATGTATTTAGGTGTAGCTAAATAATACGTATATTATGTATTTATGATTAACTAGCGGTCCGCCCCGGCTTCGCCCGTGGTACATGTTTACGTTTTCTCTACATAAGAACCATCCTCGTACTTCAAGGAATATAATAAAAAAAGAATTATAGAAATCGGTTCAGCCGTTCTCGAGTTATGCGCTTACCAACACATTTTGCGATTCATTTTTATATATAAGAAGACTAGCGGTCCGCCCCGGCTTCGCCCGTGGTACATATTTACGTTTTCTCTACATAAAAAACATCCTCGTACTTCAAGGAATATAATAAAAAAAGAATTATCGAAATTGGTTCAGCCGTTCTCGAGTTATGCGCTTACCAACACATTTTGCGATTCATTTTAGATAGAAGATATAGATTATTAGATTTAATTATGTCGATAGGCAATAATATTGTTTTTGATATAAATAACAAGGAATTTTAAGCGCATAATGTAAGACGATAAGAGTTTCTAAGACGATATGGAGATTCGAATTCGATTCGAGAAAAATTTAAAAATAATTTTCCAATCGGAAATTTGAAGAGTTTTAAAGTGTTGATGGACACATTGTTTAATAAAAATCCATCTGTAACAAGACTTTTCTATACAATTCTCATCTATATTACCTATCTAGACGTCTAAGCTTATGAAATAATTAAAACAACTATGAACAATTAGTGTATACGGCTTCTTACATTCTTCAAGAATAACCTACATCGTTATTTTGTATCTATCATTTTATATCAAACTAGCTGTGCCCCGAGATTTTACCCGCATTGCTCCGCTCCTGTTGGTTTAGCGTGATGATATATATAGCCTACCCTTCCTCGATAAATGGGCTATCTAACACTGAAAGAATTTTTCATATCGTGCCAGTAGGTCCTGAGATTAGCGCGTTCAAACAAACACATCAGCTTTATAATATTAGTATAGATTTGCAAATACGCCGTGTTAAAAGCTAGGTTATAATAAACGTATGAATAATATTTAGAAACATTTCGAAACAGATCCATAAAACTGGCCAAGGATTTTCTAGGTGTTCACAAATTCAACGTAGCGAAGAATAATAAAAATAAAATTGTTTACAATTACGTAAATACTTTCGTCAGAATAAAATGTATCTTCGCTTTTTATACTGATTTATATTTAATTAGTTCACTTGAGTTAGTTGAGACGGTTAGCTTGTAATAAAACTATTAATTTTATATACTTTGTTCAAATCACTACATAGTAAGTATAAAACAAAGTCGCTTTCTCTGTCCCTATGTCTCTTTTTATGCTTAAATCTTTAAAACTACGCAACGGATTTTGATGCGGTTTTTTAATAGATAAAGTAATTATCTATAAAAAAATATCTATAAAAATATCTATAAATCAAAAAGATAAAGCAAAAGGAAGGTTTTAGTATATATTTTATAAGGTTTTAGACAAAGCGGGCGAAGCCGCGGGCGGTAAGCTAGTAATATAATAAATATATTGATAGCGCATTTATTAGTTTAGATAATTATTGTGTTATTGGAAATTAGAAATCTTAAGAATTTTGAAGATTCATCATGACTGTGGAAAATTATGGGTAAGATTACAATTT
>CAJQZN010030075.1:0-17164 GCA_907164685.1 Colias eurytheme | reverse complement strand
TAGTTCAAAAGTTAACCTAACTCGCTCGTCGCTTCGCTCCTCGCTACCTATTTGAATATTTACGCCAGCCGCTGCCGTGATTCGCTCGCTTCGCTCGCTTGGCTCGTGCGGTAGTTCAAAAGTTTATAAATATTTTCTACTCCGGGAGGCTGTCGACCTTCGCGTATGCGCCGTGCGCGTGCAGCAAGCAGCCTGCGGCGCCATATTTGCCGTTGCTATTCCTATTTCCCTTCCTACTATGGAAATTTCCATACAAAATTTTCGAAAAAAAAAATTTCGCTTTTCACCAAAAATTATTATATGCCTGGAAGCGGACCAGGTTTTGAAGCATTTTTTACTTCGGCGACCCCGACCTACCTGCCACAGGTTCAGAGAGCCGTTGAATTTCGTGATGTATGGAAAATGGAAACCGAGGGTCGGAGAGAAATTCTGAGTATGCAGTTTTGTAAATCTGACCGATTAGAGCACAGAAATCAATTTTCAGACCGATCGTAAAGTAACCGGCGCCACCATCTTGCCTCGAAAAATCGGCCATTTTTGAAAAAAAAATTGCGTCCAATTTGGAATTTCTCCATTGCCCTGGTAGCGCCCCATCTTTCTGATCATTTTTTAGTTCTACACCCCCCACCTATCTGGCGCCGTTTCAGAGAGCCGTAGAATTTCGCGTTGTATGAAACTCGGAAACCAGCGATGGAAACTTGATGATGAGTATGCCAACTTAATGTGCGGCTCGATTAAAGCCCCTGTGCCAAGTTTCAGCGCGATCGGACCAGCGATGGCCGTTTTAGCATTTGTATGGCGGCGGCCATTTTTTCCGCCATTTTGAATTTTTTTCACTATCTGTGGTAATTGCTCGAGGTCTACTACACATTTAGTTTGAGCACCCCAGATGTAGCTGCTACCGTTTGCGCGGGCCGTTGACCGTCTCCACGGGCTGTGAAAAAGTTCAAAATTTCGGATTTTTCTGGATATCCTGGGAGCTGGGCGAGTATGAATGCATCATTGGTGTGTTTCTCCGTCGTGCCACCTTGGCTAAATTTACGTTTTTATGTTTGCGCCAAAAATGGAAAAATTCCAAAATCGAGCGTCCCACTATGGCTCCCTGATAGCGTCCCAGGGTGGTGATCATTTTTAGTTCCGGCACCCCCCACCCAACTCGCACCGTTTCCGCGGGCCGTTGGATTTTGCGTTGTATGAAAGTTGGAAACCGGGGCCCGGAGCCACTCGAACGGGGCACCGATCGATTCGCCGGCTCGAACAGAGCACGTGTGCCAAATTTGAGACGTAAGGATTCATAAACGGCGATTTTGGCAAAGTACGGCGGCCATCTTGTTTTCGCGAAAATCCCCATTTTTCCACCTCCCCTGGTAATCGCCACCAGTTCTGAGCATTTTTTGTTCAGACACCCCCCCTCCAGGTACCACCGTTTTTGCGCACCTCCAGGGGTCCACTCGGTTTTCGAAGATGATCGAGATCGCTATATTTTTCCTCTGCTCACTCGGCGCACCTCTACACAATCACATAATTATCCCCCCCACTTTCCGCGTAGTTTCCGAGAAAACCGATGTCAGTCAGTGAGTGAGTGGTAGTGTAGCTTTATATATTATAATAATAATTATTGTTACTTAAAAGTGCACAAATTGAAATGAAATTTATTCACTATATAGATAGAATATACCGTGTAATTAAACCTTTTTTGTTCTCTCTACATCGCACGTAACTTTTATTTAAGCACAGCCCTATTCTCACTAACCATTTCAATTCGCTAAATATCCAAAAAGAAACCATTCTAAACGTCCGCTAGCGAACAATAAACACGTGTCACGATCGTGTCACGTCACGTCACGTCGTCACGTCCACGTGTCGAAGGCAATAGTCAATAAAATGTATAGTTTTAGATGACGTCACAACATGGCTGCGTTTGATGTGTGGGACAACAAGAGATACGTTTTGACAACCCTAAGCGATGAAACTTTTATATAAAAGTCTTTTTCATATTGAATAAGCATAGTATTTATTTATTAAGGGCCCTTAGTAGGTGAAAAAGGCAAAATGGACTGTTATCTATGAGCTATAATTTAAAATATTTAATTTTTTTTTCGCACTGAAATTTCTAATATTATGTATTACAGAACGTATGTGTGATGGGATGACTATTTTCAACACGATTGGATAAATTTTGCTCGATAAAAAAAACCCTGAGTTTACCTCTAAAATATCATATAAATGCTCATTACAACCGTATTTTACGATAATAATTCGTATAAAATCACAAATACATAGGATTTCGTGACTGTTTTAGATTTAGAAAATACTAAGTATTTTCATTCACTTTTTGATAAAAATGTGAATGGCGCTTACGATTTTTAGTTTCGAGCGCATACTAAACGCGGACCCCGTCACCCCTCGCCTAAGGCGCGAATAGCTGAATTTTCGCTGACCGCCTAATCCCCCTTTATATTAGTAATTAAATGAGGATCATCATCATCATCATTGTCAGCCTACACTTGTCCACTGCTGGACATAGGCCTCAGTCAAATGAGGATACTACAATTAAATATTTTAATTAATTATTATATAAATGATCGATTTACCACCTGATAATAAAACATACTTAAAAGCTCTCTCTCGTTCAATTTATTACTAGGTATAAGTTAAGACTGTACAATGTACATTCCAATAAAAAGTCAAAATAATACGAAGAATATCCCAAAACTACTAAAAATACCAATATTTTCTTTTATAAATGCATACATCTACTAAATAACACAGATAACTCAACCCGAATGTATTGACCCATATAAGTGACATCAAACGTCCAATATTCGTCTCATTTGACTGTATTGTCTGTATAATTGATAGCAATTTCCCGCGCAAATTGCATTATGGCCGTGTTAAATATACATCGTAATTATAATAATGTGAACATTTTATAAAAGGCGCATTGAGGTTTCGTTTTGATTTTTATGTGAGCGTTTGGCTTTGTTTGGAATATTTAATAATTTATTGATTTATGTTTATTTAAAATGATTTTAAATAATTTTTGACTAATAAAGCAGCAGTTGAAGTGCGAAACCTTTATGAAACATTGGCTGTGCTTAGAAAGAAAATAAAAACTAGTGATAAAAAAAACTTTAATGAGCGTAGATAATCATAATGTTTTAAAATACGACACATTATCGTGTGCTCAACTTAATCCTACTGATATCAACATAGACAAACTTTAACATATTTTTTAATCACTCAAAATGACTGAATGAGAATAGATTTAATCACACATGGCTACATATCTTTGTGTTCATCCAGACGTAGTACCTAGTTTAATATAATTCGCTAGACTACTGCTAACCGGATACATTTTGAAAAACCCATAAACCCTTTTAACAAAATGAGTGCACAGAATAATATAGCCGAAAGCGTAAAAGTAAAATTATCGCCATGATTAAAATCCGCGGCTTAGCATTTTATCATGGCGCCGTTTTTCGCGGCGTTTTTCCCGCGCTAATGGGGGTGGAAAATATTGCACATTTGTACATTTTTTAATAATATTTTCGTGAGCCACCAGAGATTAAATGGAGATCGTTGGTTGATCGTTTCGTAAAAGGGAGTTTTAATATAGTTAAAATGTGTTAAGAATTTTGTATTCCCATTAATTTGGTTAAAATAAACAGCTTTTAATATACATTGATGAATGATGATACGTAACTTGCAAATAATAAATCTGACTCTACAATTATCAGTTTATTTCACATAGTTGCCTTAAATGCTTTTTCAGTCGGTAACTGTTATAAATTACATAATTATCACATCTATTATGTTTCACCTAAAAAATAAAAATAAAACAATCAAGTTGTTTCTCTCTCTCTCACTCGATTAACATGTTTACACTGGCATTAACATGTTAATCATGCCCCGGCTTAGTGACAGCCCTATCAACTTTTCGACCAATACAGGCTAATAATGAATTACCTCCATGTTTACAAAGTGCCAAAACAACTTGTCAATAAGAGGATAGATTATCTAAAGACAATACGGGCGAGGGTTTGTGAAGGGTACAATGGGCCAATACGAAAGGGTCCATTTTCTATTAGCCAGGGTTGTCAACAAGCAGACATTAGCATATTAACGCAGAGATACGATAATTGAAAACTCTCTAAGCTTTTTGGAGCGTGTGTTTTTAAACAACGTATGTTTTAACTTTTTAATTGAATTTTTCAATTAGGTTTTTGGTTGTGGATATGAATTAGGTTTAGGCCTTTGCGGGTGTTGTTTCGGCGTATTATACGTAAACAGAGAAAATGGGAAGGGCTTAAAAGTTGTGGACTAAATTTAAATCGTTTTACTAAAATAGCTTAGTATACGTTAAAATAAAGATATTATCAAACCACAAATTGCAATTATTTTATATATTAAATGAAATAGCTCTTATTAAGTATTTTACATAATATTATAATAAACTAGCTGTGCCCTGTGGTTTTACCCGCATTGCTCCGCTCATGTTGGTCTTAGCGTGATGATAAATAGCCTTCCTCGATAAATGGGCTATCTAACACCGAAATATTTTTTTCAAATCGGACCAGTAGTTCCTGAGATTAGCGCGTTAAAACAAACAAACTCTTCAGCTTTATAATATTAGTATAGACAAAAATTTGTAGCTAGCAGAAAATGATTTAATCGATTTCCACCACTTAAGTTGTTCAACAGAACTCACTCATAAAACGAAAGTAACTCGATCCTTTGCAAGGAAACAAATATTGAATCAAAGCTGCTTTTATGGTATCGCATTTACGTGTTTACGGAACTATTGAGTATTTAAATCAGCTGTTGCAAACCTTTTGTGCGCGGCATGCATAGTCAATTTCATTCAGCAACCTTTTCGCTGTAAAATAGAACTGAGAAAGTCATATTTTCGTATTACTATGCACTATTGGTACATTGTTATAAAAAATTTACATAAGTAATACTTTATTTGTACTTGCTGTAACAATAACGTTAAATTTAATGAATATTGTTATTATTGTGTTTTGTAAAACATTTCTAGAACTTATTTAAAGTAGTTATTTTCGTTGCTTAGGAATTGAATTTATTTATTTTATATCGCTACTTTCTTAAAGAGTTTCAGTATTGAGTAGTTTTAGTAATGACCCAAAATAAAACACAAATACAAATAAGAAAATAAATAAGTTTTCGGACATTTAGAACTTATATTCAATTTAGTGAAACGTTTTATGGTTGTCACCCCTACTACCACTAAAGTTTTGGGTTGTGTAACAAATATCATAAAAAGTCATAAATTAATAGCAAAAGTTCTTTCGAACAATAGAAAATATTTATTTTATACGGTAACCTTATTATATAGCGTTCTTTTAACATTAACTATGAAATATAAAAATGAAATTGGTATCAAAATAAGTGCTTATTTTAAACGTGGGTTGGCGACCGCTTAATAAATTCAACTTGAATATATTTTAATACACTAGCTGCTATTATCATAATATATACTCGTGCAGCGACGAATTCGCATAGCATTTTATTGTAGAGTGAAAAGTGTTGTCTACATTATGAATGGTTTTGTTTCGCTGGTTTCGGGAGATATAAATATTTGTTATTTCTTTCTTTATTTTATGAAAATAACACGAACTCAAACTCAAACTCAAACATTCATTTATTCAATTAGACTTCTTTCAGAAGCACTTTCGAAACGTCATTACATATTTTTAATATTTACCACCGATTCGAAAAGCAGTATCTACGGAGAAGAACCGGCAAGAAACTCCATTGTTGCTCTTTTAAATCATGTCAGATTTACAATTTAATTTTACAAAATACATAAGTAACATCATAATTTATTTTATAATAATATGCCAAAGAACTGTCCTGTGGTTTTTACGCGACAACCCTCCATGGGTTTTTATCGTCCATATATTCCTTAATACTGTAGTAGGCTCTTTGAACTAGTACATTTTTTATATAAGTTTTAAATTTAGAACTACTAAACTCTTTAATATTATGAGGTATTCTGTTGTAAAAGCGTATACCTTGACCCATAAATGAATTTTTAACTTTAGCTACGAATATCAAACGATGTTTGTTTACTCATCATCTCACCAATTTATATTCGTAAGGGTTCTTAGGTACTTAATATTTTTAGAAAATTTCTCATCTTAAAAAATACTGCGTTTCCTGGAAGTTATCTATTTTAAGTGATAAGACCGCCCACGGCGCTGGATTAAAAAATATTTAAAAGAAGATGATTCTGAATTGCCTGCCTTCTTTACTGTAAAAAAATCACTATCGTATTGGAAAACTGTATTGTTATAGTGTTTTATGTGTATTAAATTATATAAATAAATAAAATAAATGTTTCAGATATGATTTTCACGAATCATGCTAGTTTGCATACTAGTTAGTAATTAGTAGGCTGTGGGCTTGCTGTGGGTTCTTTCGCGAGCACACGCGATTATTTGCCGTTCCCTTTACATCTGTTCAAATTCAAGGTGCGGTTTCTCAACAAAATCATTACTTAAATTATATATATTATTTTAGACTCATTGTGGTTGGTTTTTGCAACTCTTTGGTCTAGTTTAAAGCCCTAAGGTTAATGTTCTGAACGTCTCGGCTTAAATTCCCAGAGGCAATAAAATAACGACAGTCTTGCATAGTAAAGAAGGTACCTCGCAAATCGATTAGCGAAGCTGTAATCTTAAGTATATTTTATATTTTAAAGAAATTTTATAACAACAAAAAGAAAAGAATCCTCTAGTTATTTAGTTACTATAGCTGCGCCGCGGGGTTTCTCCCGCGTGGCTCCGCTTCTTTTGGTCTAAGCGTGATGATATATAGCCTATAGCCTTTCTCGATAAATGGGCTAAATAACACCGAAATAATTTTTCAAATCGAACCAGTAGTTCCCGAGATTAGCGCGTTCAAACAAACAAACTCTTCAGCTTTATAATATTAGTATAGATTTATTCCCACATGATTAAACCGATTTGATTAGACATAAAAGAAGATAGACTATACTTATTCCAATTACGACTAAACAAAAGCGTAAGAAAGTTCTAGATAAAATTAGGTCGGTCTAAGTTCACCCCGACTTATAACCGCAGACTAGATAAATGTGCTAAATTAATTTTCTTGCTCCAACTAACTTGGATATATCATAAAGCTTGTTGAAAATTTGTATTTATTTTATACTAGCGGTCCGCCCCGGCTTCGCCCATGGTACATATTTATGTTTTCTCTACATAAGAACCATCCCGGTACTTCAAGGAATATAATAAAAAAAGAATTATCGAAATCGGTCCACCCGTTCTCGAGTTATGCGCTTACCAACACATTTTGCGATTCATTTTTATATTATAGAAGATTCTTGCTACATCACAAAGAAACTTAAATAGTTATATGAATATTTTTTTTTCAGGTTTAATTCTCCGTATTGAGAGGTCCCAGAGTAATTGGCAGTGAATCAATAATAAATAATTCCAAAGGCTCCGCATGAAAAACTAATAAGTGTAACATAACTGGAAATCATCTTATAAATACGTCGTATAAATTATGAGAGTATATCATAGTAGACGTCACATATAGTTACGAACTTTTGACCTTCAATTGTGTTTAACCTTAACCTTAACCTATGAACTGATGCGTAACATAATCATTTTGTTTAGATATAAACGAAAAGTGAGAGATTGGCTTCCACTGAAAAATAGTTCGTTAATGTTTTTAATCAAAAGTATCTGAAAACTTGTATATACTTTGATAATGATTCTGTTTTCTATTTTAATCCTGTTCTATCTTCTGCGTTAAATATTGGGGACGAAAAGACATCAGAATTAGGATAGTGATGCTGGTCGGTTATGATAATAAGGAGACAGGAACTTAAGAAACGTTGCTCATTTAGACAATCTTCTGCGCATCTTCTGTATCAAAGAAAAACAAATCCAGCTTGTTGCAATAAAGTTACTCACTCGCAATTCTGAGAACCTCGAAATAGATCTCGCAGCGCCATAATTAACCAGAGCCCATTAAAAACGCTCTTAAACGGTAACCATTATTCAACTGTCAGCAGGCGGGGTATTACGCGAAATATATTAAAACTTACAAATATAACCTGAGGTTAATAGGCCATAAAACACCTTTATCCCGGCTTTGCTTATTCACAAAATTGTAAGCAGATTAATGTCCGCCAATTATTGTGACTTTGCAAACGGTCCAGTTATTGTGGACTTGGGAAATAGGATTTGGCTGTTTTGTGTTTGTGTTTATGTAATAAGTAATTGTGATACTGAGTACTGACAATAGAACCAGGTGACCAACAATTTTGTATTGTAGGTAACAGTTATTACTCATTCTTATCAACTGTATATAAAAGTTTAACATATAAACAACTAGGTTTCCGCCCGCGGCTTCGCCCGCGCAGTCAAAGAAAAACCCGCATAGTTCCCGTTCCCGTGGGATTTCCGGGATTGCGTCATTTTCCCGGGATAAAAAGTAGCCTATATCCTGTCTCGGGTATCAAAATATCTCCATACCAAATTTCATGAAAATTGGTTCAGTAGTTTAGGCGTGATTGAGTAACAGACAGACAGACAGAGTTACTATCGCATTTATAATATTAGTATGGATTCATATTGCAATAGTTACTTTTACATAAAGGAGCTGTACATTTTTTTCTCATTCAAAACCAGCCGCAAATTTATTCAAATTCGGTCCAGCCATTATGTACTCTTCTTTAACATACATCTAAACATACACATTCAAATTTTTAGCTTCATATCCCATATAATTATATTCAAAATAATATAATGCTCCAATTTAAATACGAGGTACCGCAATGACACTCCACACAAAATAAAATGGGTGTAATAAAAGACTGAATCATAAAACTCTATTTTAATAAATTCCGAAGATATGTATTGTGCGAGTCCCCAGCGCCCTCTACATCAAGGATAACGAATTAGCATTTAAATTAATTTTATTTCATTACTAGCTGTTCCCCGCGGTTTCACGCGCATTGCTCCGCTCTTGTTGGTCTTAGCGTCATGATATATACAGTGGTGGTCACATAATTAAAGACACCCCCTAATTGACCATAAAAGATTTACATTAGGAACTACAATTATCTGAAAAAGGTATTTAATCTAGTATTATTTTTATTAAACCATACAAGACAATGTGTTCTTTAAAATGAGGGACAAAAAATAGTTATATTCCTTGTTAGTTTCGACACTTGCTCTCTGTGGGAATGTAACACAAACTTTGTTTACGTACGTGTAGCTGGGCCACTTAATTAAAGACAACAAGAAATGAGTTATAATTTTTTATAAATAAAAAGAAACAGCATTGTGCTTTTCTTCGTTTTGCCGCGTAATTTTATAAATCGTTGACACTCCATAATTTTTTTTTGAGTATTTTTAACTTTTAAAATTAAAATTCATACGTTTAATTGTCTTAATATATCAATTATTATGGCTAAAAACAAGAGTTGCGACTCGTCCAAAAGAAAAATTATTTTTAACTTCCATGATAATTAAAATGATCAAAGGATATGGTTATAAATGCTATAAAACATGTCAAGATGTTCCACACGACCGAAAACGTACTCAGAAAAGCAAAATCAAGTGAAACTACTCGGCCGAAAGATTCAAAAATGGTGTTGTTGGCTAAAAAAGATCCATTTAAAGGGTCGGAACTGATACAGTTCAGAGTTGTATGGTGCAGCAGGCTTGAAGGGGGTGTCTGCAAGAACAATTAGACGGAGACTATGTGAGGAAAACTTGCACTGAAGAGTATCTCGGAAAGTACCACTTTTTAAAAAACAAAATGTGAAGGCAAGATTTGACTTTGCTACAAAATACGAACACTGGACTGAACGAGAATGGAAACATGTGCTGTTTTTGCATGAAACTAAGATTAATATGATTAATTCTGTCAGAAAACAATATGTAAGACGCCATCTCAATAAGGAAATGGATCCAAGATACACTAATAAGTAGTCATATATGGGGGTGGAAATATCAATGTGTGACGCTGTTTTTCTGGACTTGGTGTTGGATCTGTCAAAAAGACAGAAGGCAACATGGATAAATTCCAGTACAAGTATATTTTAGAGCAATCCATGCTGCCCTATGCGGAGGAAAATTTACCTTTTGTTTGGACTTTTCAACACGATAATGATCCTAAGCACACAGCAAAAGTAGTGAAGTGCTTGTTAAGGAACCAATCTGTAACTGTTTTGGATTGGCCCCCCTACAGTCCGGATTTAAATCTGATCGAAAACTTATAGAATCAAGAAAGAAAGAAGTCGCGGCAAAGCGGTCATCAAACGTCGACTAACTTTGCAAAGCATTTTCGAAGAATGGAACCAAATTAGTAATGCAACTTGTACAAAATTAGTTGCTTCAATGCCCAAGAGATGTAAACCGTCATTACTGCCAAAGGACATGCAACCAAATATTGAAAAGTGTAAAAATGTTTTGTAAATACGTCAGGCATTTTGTGTTGGGTAAATAATCTCATTACAATAATAATTTTTTATATTTCTCATAAGCGAGTCTAATGTCTTTAATTATATGGCCAGACCTTTGCTAGGTTACAACTGCTAGTAGTAAGGATGAATCGATTAAAATCTAACAAACCGACAAGTTTTGTAGATAAAATTTAGTTTAGCATTAGACAACACATACCTGAATATTTTAAAATTATTGTTAACAAGTTCCAATGGTAGTGTAAAAAAAAAAGTTGAGAGAAGTGTCTTGGGTAGTATAAAATGCTCTTAGTGTCTTTAATTATGTGACCACCACTGTATATAGCCTATAGCCTTCCTCGATAAATGAACTATCTAACACCGAAAGAATTTTTCAAATCGGACCAGTAGTTCCCGAGATTAGCGCGTTCAAACAAACAAACTCTTCAGCTTTATAATATTAGTACAGATAACAATATTCCAGTCTAACTGAACAGTTGTGATTTGAGATTCTGTGTTGTTTACCTATATTATAGAGTTCACGCGCTCCTTGGTAGAGTGGTTAATGTGAGTTGATTCGAGGTTTCGCGTTCGATATAATATTAAAATTCATTAAAAAAGCTTAACTACTAATCACTTAATTTTCTGTAAAAAATCGTTACCCCATTACTTTATTTTTTTTTCTGCGACATGAAGTAAGTATTCTAGATATTCATTTCAATTTAGAAAACTTCATTTTTTCTGTGCAAATCATTTTGTAGTTAAAATGTTAAGTAAATAGGTATTGTGTTTATTAATTAATTTAATAAGACTTTTACATTTGAAAGATTAGTTATTTGTATTTTTAAGATATCGATCTTTTTGTTCGTACTTATCCTGTTTGATAAGGTAAGAGGTGTTCCTGTGTTTAAAATCTCGTTTCAGAATAGACCTTTTCATTCTAATCTTTATTTTACTTATCCGAATATAAAATAATAATCCTAAATTAATCCTTTACCTTCTTGTTCACTTCGTAATCACAAACCGACCAACACAAGCATATAATCCGACCCTCAGTTGTTCGTAAATATTCAATGAGCGAACATCGTGACCTTTGGACCGCGGAGCTGCACAATGGTTGCAAGTAGCGGTGTAGAGGTGCAACAATATTGGGGGATAAGCGACAGCGATTGGTAAAGTAGTAAGAACTTTTTATTGCATGGTACTCTTCCTATATATGGTAATTACAAGACTTATTGGGTTTGTATTGTATATTATACCTAATAATATGCGTAAAAATAATATGCTTTGCATGCCTTGGTGCCCTGTTCACTTTACAGCTTCCCGCCCACGCACGGATTCGTACACATCAGAAAAAAGTGTTAGTAAGAGAAAAAATCTATAGGAACGCGATTTTTCCCGTGGTAAAAAGTAACCTCCCTATTACGTATCGCTTGATATGTCGCACATTTGACACTCCATTACAATAAATAACCTTATTTTTAAGAGCTTTCATTAATCAGCTCAATTCTCTATTATAGGTATATTTTTTTATTCTACACACTACACATGCTATATCTGCACAATAACCACAAACTTGTGACGACAATTTTCACGTACCAATGACATTTTCATTATAAAACTATAGTTAAAACTAAATCGCTGCCGCTCATACCTTGCACCACACCGCTCTCAGATCTCAAGATAACCATTTAGCAGTTGCAGCGAACCTGCCTATTACCTACATTGGAGCCCCATTGTTCCCGCTAAAATAATAACCGGTGAAAAACCCGCCTGCAGCCACTGCAATTTTAGATAAACGCTTATGACTTAATGCGTTTTTCTTTTGTGAGTTAAGCGTATAAATAGATTGTCTTCTATCGTATATTGCTTAGCTTTTATGTAAAGTTCGTATTATGGATATTTTAAGAGATAAATTGGTAAAGTAATTTTATTGTGTGTTGAAATGAATGTTTTCTTTCTTTATTATGCATCTATTTTTGTGCGATTACTTATGAGTTTTATTTGATAAAAACAACTGCTATTTTTGTGTGAATAATCAAGCAGTTGTATTAAATAAAAAAACATGAAAATAAATATGAAATTATCTGAAAAAATCACATTACAGAGACATCCTGTCGACTTGTAACTTTTCGGAACCAGACCGTACTAGACCTTCACCAAGCATTAGTTCCTAAACCACAAATCATTAAAATGCAATACCGACAATAGCATAGAAATAGTAAGAATGGGGAACAAAGGGGAATTCAATTGGCAACATTGAATATCCTATCAAACTTGAAGGCGGAATGGCTCACTATTACTGATAAATAGTTTAGGGAGTTTCAGGCTTTACAGCGCTTTCGTAGTAGCCAAGTTTGTTATAGTATAATTTAGGAATTGGCTTCGAAACTTCTGGAACTAAAAAACTTACGCGCTGGATAATGCATTGTTCTGGTGTATTGGCTGTGCGTATTTTCGTTTGTTGTTGATGTTTTATTATGCTTAGAATTAGTTATGGAATATGGTAGCATAATATAGTTTACTAGCTTACCGGCCGCGGCTTCGCCCGCTTTTTCTAAAACCTAATAAATTATACACTAAAATAATATATCTGTCTACATCCTCTTGAATCACTCGTTCTATTAAAAAAAACCGCATCAAAATCCGTTGCGTAGTTTTAAAGATTTAAGCATACATTGGGACAAAGGGACAGAGAAAGCGACTTTGTTTTATACTATGTAGTGAAGCATGAATGGAATAGGAGCATAAGAATGAATTCGACTATAGATGGCTTAAAAATTGCAAAGATGTTTGCAGGTCTGTCTATCCGCCTATCTGTCTACATATCTCTAAATATTTCACCCCCATGCAGGACTAATATATTATAAACTTGATGATATATAAATGATAAGAATAATAAGTAGAATGGATAGAATAACGTTTAGCCCAAGGCTAGTATTAGAATTTACCATACTATGATCTAAACATAAGCATAAAATCGAAACCCTGGCATTTCAAAGGAAACTCGCCAATGAACACAGCGCGAAAAGTAAATAATTCGATCGCAGTTGGAGTTGTTCGTACTGTCGTGGAAGCCTTTGAGCCTTTGTATGCCGTTCTGTATGTTTGTCCTTCACCCGAACTAACTGCATATCAGTTTGCGTAATGACTTCTGTGAGCGGCTAACTTCGCTAACTACGCTTTCAAGGTAATTAGCATTGGTTTATTTCGGGAATTATTCTTGGAAAACGTTTAAATTTTTTTTAAATCACTTGCACTTTCTAATTGCAATTAAAACTATATTTTCACAAGACCAAAATCTACAAATACCCACAATCCACATACTCTATCAAAACATTTGACCTCATAATATAATCTCACCGTACACAATATTGTACGGTAAACTATACGGAACTCCCCACACAATAAATCACCACAATGTAATATGACACCGGCCTAATCTCTCATCTTAACGCCTCTTGACTACGTGCTATACGCGTATGTATTTTTCATTTTTAGGGTTCCGTACGAAAAGGGTAAAAACGGGACGGGATTACTGAAGCTTCGTTGTCCATCTGTCACCAACCAGGCTCTACTTGTTACTTTCATAGAATGTGTATTTCTTTTGCCGCTATAATATTAAAACTTATAAATAAGTTTTTTATAAGTAATACAAATCGAGTTCTAATCAAAAGGTGGCGTGGTCATACAATGGATGAGTGACAATTTATTTGCAGTTGCTCTTTACTTATTTGTACGGAACCCCTCAGTGTTGAGCGTCTGACTTACACTTGACCAAATTTAGTATCACGTTACATTTACTAGTTTTGGTTCTCTGCGCATATTAATGGACACTTAATAGAATAGGATGAGCTATTAAACACTTTTATTACTGTCTATATCATGTTAATTATAATTTAGTATCTTAACACAATCTTCACATTCCAAGACATATTTCCTGTAAATAAATATTTGGGAATATTCATAAAGCGCCATCTAATTTTAAATTAGAGAAGCTTGTATTATAAAAACTAAACAATTTGTAAATATACTTTTAGATTTTCTCTACTTTTTGTAAATCCTACTAATATTATAAGTGCGAAAGTTTATGAGGATGTGTGTGTGTGTTTGTTACTCTTTCACGCAAATACTACTCAACGAATTACAATAAAATTTAGCACACATATAGAAGGTAACTTGTATTAACACATAGGATAGGTTTTATCCCGGAAATCCCACCGGAACGGGAACTATGCGGGTTTTTCTTTGAAAATGCGGGTGAAGCCGCGGACGGAAAGCTAGTAATATTATAAACCTGATGATAGTTTTAGTAATTTTGTGATTTATACATATCCTTCTTTCAAATCTAGCGATATTAAGATAACTTTTTCCTTATGATTTCAGAAATATAATCATTAATTTATTATTAATAATGTATTAGAGCATCAAATTCACTACAACGATCGTTTTTTTGTTCCAGGATAGGAGGAAAGCCGCCAACGGCCACTAGTCTCCCTTCAGTTAAAGAGAAATGACCCAACATTAAAGAAACGTTGGAAATAATAAAACAAAATTGTCCACTCAATATTCAAACATTTCGTGCAAACAAAATTGCTTTTATTCCGATAAATTAATTCCCAATTCAAATGTTCCGCTGAAAATTTGATTTTCTGAGTCAGTTAACGATAATTCTTATGATTTGTGGACTTAATACATAAAATGACAAATTCCTTGATTAAACTTTCCTTACTTGAGCATACAAATGGTATTGCTAATGGAATCATGTAGATTGGCGAGGATATTCAGTTTTTTGCTGCTCAATTATTATGAGTCATGGAATATTGATAGCAAGTGCTTTAAGCATACATATCTATGAATATCATTATTTTTATTTAAACACTTAAGTACTTACAATATCATATCTCAATATTTGTTATAATACTTTTTTTATGTAGTTTTTGTTACCTGGTAATAATTTTCTTGCATGCGTTTTCTTTACAGAATTTGCTTTATTTATTTGGCAACATATATAACAAGGATTGACTGTATTCATTTAATAATTTTATAGTGAATTGTTATCAGCTAGTAAATAAAATTACATAATATAGGGAAACGTTCAAGCTACCTTGAAACATGAATTCATAATTCAGCTTTTAATAAATCCTAGATATTTTAAAAATATTCAGCCGAGTATTTAAGGGTTCAAACTTCAAGCTGAAGGTTTAGGTTATAAACTTCCGTCCCGTTGTAAGGCCAAGTCAACGGTTAATTAATTATTTTCTTAATTACAAGTTAATTAAAACGGCAAGATCGCCAGATAATATATAACGCCTCAATGAGTTTATTTGCTGGTTCTAAATTATTGTCTTTTGCTTATTATGTTCCGCGGTTTCTCTCACATTTCTCCGCTCCTGTTAGTCTTAGCGTGATGATATATAGCCTATAGCCTTCCTCGATAAATGGGCTATCTAATACCGAAAGAATTTTTCAAATCGGACCAGTAGTTCCTGAGATTAGTGCGTTCAAACAAACAAACTCTTCAGCTTTATAATATTAGTATAGATTATAATATTAGTATAGATTACACAGCTATGAAAACATAACTGTAAAAAGTGAAGATGTTCTTATTCTACGCAGTATGGACGTTTTCAGCTATAATACTGCTACGTGGTAACCCATCAATGTATTGCCCGCACCATAGGATTAACCTGTTCCTAACATCGACCTTCCGATTCATGAAACTTGTCAAGATGGTTGCCAAACCAAATAACAAATAAATGATCCCCTATTATAACGAGTTTTTTTACATCTTATCTTTCAAACGATCTAAATAAACAATATTATAATTTTAATTAAAAAATGATTTCCATAGAGATAACAGGGCATTTAATGTCAATTCATTATTGTACTTTGATATTCATAAAGTTAAAAAAACATTAATCATACAAGCATTTATAAAAATAATTTCATGTAAGGGGTGTTGTGAACCATGGAGCAGTGGTAAGTCATGCGTAGTTACGATGGGGGTAGCAGGGTGCAAGATATTTTGTGCATTTATGATCATTTTTTACATTTGTTGTAACACGCATGTCGTAAAACAATATCAAATTAATGTGAAAGACAGTGTTTCGTTGTTTATTGCTGAAGGTGGTGAAATGAATGAAATGACGGAAAATCGTAAGCTACTTCCTTTTTAAGGCGCATGCCTGGCTATATAATTATATTTTCTGTGTACTAAAATCAAATATGTACAACATCATACTAGAACTAATATCTACTAATCTATACTAATATTATAAAGCTGAAGAGTTTGTTTGTTTGTTTGTTTGAACGCGCTAATCTCAGGAACTACTGGTCCGATTTGAAAAATTATTTCGGTGTTAGATAACCCATTTATCGAGGAAGAGTATAGGCTTTAGGTATATCATCATCCCTCTAAGCATAATCTAAGCTCTAAGCTAAATGTTAAAAATACTTATGTAATGACGATTCGAAAGTGCTACTAAATAGTAGTCTAATTGAATAAATGAATGTTTGAGTTTGAGTTTGAGTAAGCCCATCAGGAGCGGTGCCACGCGGGTGAAACTGCGGAGCGCAGCTAGTTTTAATATATGGGTGATTATACAAAAATGGGGTAACTCGATGTCATCAGCCAATTTAAACAAAACCGTCATAACTGTACCAGCGCTAGGGTTGTGTTTGTCCTCTAAAATC
>CAJQZN010030073.1:0-12784 GCA_907164685.1 Colias eurytheme | reverse complement strand
TTTTTTTTTTCAGACTTAAAACTTTCGATTGGGTGACTCGATGTCGAGTCTTTTTAAATATTATACACTAGCTTACCGCCCGCGGCTTCGCCCGCTTTGTCTAAAACCTAATAAATTATATACTAAAACCTTCCTCTTGAATCACTCTATCTATTAAAAAAAAACCGCATCAAAATCCGTTGCGAAGTTTTAAAGGTTTAAGCATACAAAAGGACATAGGGATAGAGAAAGCGACTTTGTTTTATACCATGTAGTGAAGTGCAGTTGTGAGTTGTGACTAGCTCTAGCAATACTATATAAGGTACATAACAAATTTTTGACACAAAGATATAAGGCAAGGCAAGTAACAAAAAAAAACACACGACGTATAACTGTGATATAACTGTGGATTGATTTAATTGAGATAGTACAGTCTAGTGATAGGAAGTATTTTTGTGTCAGGAACCGTAAACAATTGACACAGAATGAATGCTAAAGCTATGCTATGGTGATCATGACGCACAACGCTGCGGTATGCGCCTCAACGCAGCGTCACGACGCAGCATTTACCGTCCCTGCGGAGAGGTGGTCAGTTGATTTAGCTGCAACTACCAAGGTACAAAGTAGATCTATATTGTCAACCCGTGACGCACACCCACACACCACAGCGATGAAACAACATTGACGCCGTGTTGTGCGGGAGTACACCTCCCCACTTCACCGCGCTTGCCTTTCGCCGCTGACGCATACTGCGACGGAACAAAAGAACATTCTCGACGTTTTTCATATGATTGAGTGTCCGGCAACGCATACCGCATACCGCAGCGTTGTGCGTCATGATCACCAGACCAAAGCTTTAGTCCAAATGTCCGGTCTCGCGCGCCACGCTGCTACTCAATACGAATTTACTCAATATCTCACAACGGTACCAGTTTTACAACCCGGTTACAATATCTGTGGACCTGGCTTCGATGACGTCACGTCGCGAACGCAACGAAATTGCTAACCGTAATGACGCGCCGCGGGCGAGCGCGGGGAAGTAAAGGGGAACGGGAAGGGGCTCCGCATTCCAGCGAGGTCCACAGATATTGTAACCGAGTTGTACTAACTTGTTTCGACAAATTGATAGATGTAATTTAAAAATAGGTTGAGTGCAAGTCGGACTCGCTTTTAAATTATTATCACTCAACAAAATCTTATTTTCTTACCCAGTTAATAACATGGGTAATAATCGTTATAAATCTGTATTATAGTAATAAATGTTTACTTACAGTTTCCACATACTTCGCGATCTTAGCTCCAAGGGTGACATAGTCGAAATAATTAAACAGTTCAGCAAATTGATGTGTTAATGTCATTATTGGTTCCCAGCCATCTGTATCGATTCTACTCAGCCTTTCCAAGTAGAAGTCATCTATTGGATCCGTGATTAGTTTGCAATCGGGGATTTTCTTGTTTGACGGCGATATTGCGACTATGTCTGATGGTAGCCTGAAAGAGAAATGAAAAGACCTTATTGTAATGTGTTATAGTTTAAAATCTTAAAATATTGTAGCCACAACGTGAAATGGACCTTATTGCAATGTGTTAAGGTTTATAATCGTAATATAAAATTGTAAACATAAGCACTTTTATAATTGGAAATTATCAAAACATTCCTTGGAGCAGTGTTGTTGATGACATTAAAACTATACTATTTTATTTATTCGGTGTAGATAAGACATGTACCATATCAATATTGATAATAGAAATGTTGTCGTATTATTATGATTGGGTTAATGTAAAAATTTAATGTTAGTTACTAAAAATACTGTTTTTTGTTTAACATCTTCAATAAATTTAATTGCAAAAATAATGGTGGTTTTATTTCCTTTCATTATTAACTCATATCACATGAACTTACCTTAAATTCGTATCAGTTAGTAGTTGTTTAAAGCTGACAATATGTAACCAATATCCTAGTTGTATGTAATGGTGGGAACATTCCTCTTCAGTCAGCGATAAATCTGTTGGCTGTAAACCTAAGCAGAAAACGTAGAAAATATGTAATTTTTATAGACAATATTATACTAAAGTGTTGATAATGTAAAATATATTATCAGACTAGCTTCCGCCCGCGACTTCGTCCGCGCGGAAAAATTACGAAAAATTAAGATTTTTTTCTACGTATTTTTCCGGGATAAAAAGTATTCTATTTATGCCCAGGATAATAAGGTATAATTATACCAAGTTTCATCGAAATCGAACCGTTAGTTTTCACGTGATGTCTTCACATACAACCAGACAGACAGACAAAAATTTTTTAATCACATATTTGGGTTTGGTATCGACCCAGTAACACCCCCTGCTATTTATTTTTTTAATAGTTTCAATGTACAGAATTGACCCTTCTACAGATTTATTATATGTATAAATTTGCTTTCAACAAAGTGGTACATAACGATTCAAACTTAATGGCGGCTCAAAACATCAAACGATCTGAGGCGCAGAAAACAATTTTAGATATAACCGGAACGTTAAGGCCGGTTGCAGAACTTCACCGACCATCAGTGCGTACGTCAGTCGCACTTGTCATATGTATGGAAATTGGAAATACGCGTGCGTATGGTCGGTCAAGCTATGAACGGTTTTATGAATTTCCATACATATGACAAGCGCGAATGACGTACGCACTGATGGTCGGTGAAGCTCTGCTACCGGCCTTAACGTTCCGGTTATATCTAAAATTGTTTTCTGCGCATCAGATTGTTTGATGTTTCGAGCCGCCATTAAGTTTGAATCGAACTGTAACATGAAACGCAAGGTAAAGATGTTATTTATCTTTATTGGAAGTTTTGTTATTGGTTATCCTTGTGACCATTTGTTTATGCGAAATTTTTAAAATGAAATTAATTTTCTTCTTCTCTAAATAGAATCAAAAAGAAAAATAAAAGAACTTACTAACGTTAGAGTTATTATTTTATGAATTAAATTCTACCTGAAATTTACTGTGTGGAGAAAAATTCGTATACAAAATATTATGATTATAATAAAACACTACAACAATTTTGGAGTTTTATTCATTCCTACTCACTATTACACCCCAAAGGCCCGCATCCCATCAAAACGGTCTCTACGGCCTTCATCATATGATCGTAATTCGCTTGATGCGAGAGCCTGTCATTTCTATCGGAAGGCGTGTTTTGAATGACATACTCAAAGAATTTCTCGTTCATTAGATCCTTTGGCAGATTGGCTTTGTCACCTTGTTCTAGAAGTTTCATTATTACGCTTGATTCCGCTGAAAAAAAAAAGGTAGAACTATAAAATTAGATTCCGAACTTTAATAACGACAAAATATTTGGTACAAACGCCTAATCACTTTGTTCTAGGAGTATGTACACTATGTCCAATGAAATTAATAAATTTGGAGTATTTTAATATAGAAATATCAACTTCCAAACTGTATTTTTAGAATTAAAGAAAACACGATAGTTGTAACGAAACAATACATACATAACTTATACTACCAAATTTTTTTTGAATGAATAAGAAAATTGAAGTAAAGAATTGCTGTATGGATAAATGATAGAAATATTTATTAATTTATATTTTAATATAAGACATTTTTATATATTTTTTTTTTGTACTCACTTCTATCGTGACTACTAAAACATTGTATATTGGTCATATGACAGTTTTCACCGCCCTTTTCACACACCATGTTGATTCCTGGCTCCACTTGTGTACAAATATCTCCTTCGCTGAAATCTACATTCAATATTCATATAACAAATTGAGCTTTAAAAAGATTATGAAAACACAGATATAAATATGTATAAATACGTTTTGTATATCCTAATAGGCATGACGACAGTATCCATAAATGATCGTATTAGTGTTTTTAAGGGAAAATGTATAATAAATAAATTAAATATAGTGACTTAGAAATCTTAAAAACATTAAGATTAATGAGATCAATAAAATAAAACATTGAAATTCTGCAGTTGGCCATTTTGACTAAAACACGCGTGACGTCACGTATAAGTAAACAACTCACGTCAGATGTGTTTTGTTGTTATGAATATGTTGAGAATACGCATTTTTATTTATTTTCTATTGTTTCACGTATGCTTTATCGAGTCAGAACAGAAATATAATTGCGAATTTACGAATACATGGTTCAGGGTTCTCCGCGCCAACTTTATACAATCATTTCTTATTATTTTCTCGCTTGAAATAATTACTAACACATTTTTGAGCATTATTTTTATGCGGATTCACACTGCAATACTGCACACCACTTATAAACTTTGTAATTCGTTTCTATAACACATATTAAATAAATATTTTTTTAATTTTCTTCGCAATGCGTACATATAATTACGTATTTACTAAAGAGTGACGTCACGCCTACGCCATGACACCTGCGAGCTGTTTTGGCACAGTTAATAAATATTTTTTTTGAAAAATGGCTTTTATCTCCGTTAAATTTAAGTATATTACCGAAATATAGGGTTTTTCTTGTATAGTAAACGTATACACACATTATGGAAGAGGATTTCAAAATCTTTCGTCACATAACATTAAACGCAGAGTCAAAATTTTATCATTCTCGATTCGCAATACTGGAGTGTTAAAAAAACTATAAGAAAGTACTTATTATTGCATCCTTCCCATACAAATGTCACGTTACAATTACAATTGCGAAATTACAAAAACATGCTACTTAAAAAATATAATCTAAATAACTCACCAATCTCCTGTATTTTATTGACCTGCTTGAGTATACAAGACCAGGCATTGAGTAGATTCCTCGCGAGACCGTTCATAAAACCCGGTTCCACTCGAACCACGTGCTTTAGATGATATATATGGGTTAGCCTATGTTTATTGAGCATATTCAATTCCGCTAGAAGGAAATTTGTTGCGGGCTGCAATAAAAAAAGTGAGAATAATCAAGATTTGATCTTAGTTTAATATGATTATTTTAAAAATTCAATTTCAAGTAGGTGTTGCTTAGCATAAACAAAAAGACATACATATTATTATATTGTGTATTGCATACACATTCTTACTACTTTATAAATGCAAAAATGTGTTTGTGGGTGTGTTTGTCTCTCTTTCACGTCGCAACGCAGTGATTTTCTGAAATGATTTTTGTGTCTGGGGATAGCTAGGAGGCTCAACATACGTTACCTTTATCCACAGTAAAAATCTCATTTCCATGGGAAGGTATAACTCCGAAATTTATAAATTCCGATAGATGGCGCTTTATTAGAAATGCGTCATGTGTGACAATTACAATGCGAGTGAAGCCGCGAGCGGAAAGCTAGTTGTATATAAATATTAAAAACATTACGTCGCAATATATCCACAACAAAAAATCGGATCTAAATAGCTTAAAACTACATGTGACCTTAATTAGCTGTGCACCGCGGTTTCACCCGCATTGCTCCGCTCCTGTTGGTCTTAGCGTGATGATCTATAGCCTATAGCCTTCCTCGATAAATGGGCTATCTAACACCGAAAGAATTTTTCAATTTCAATCGGACCTCGTTCCTTAGATTAGCGCGTTCAAACAAACAAACAAACTCTTCAGCTTTATAATATTAGTATAGATACTACATACCTCACCCAAATTCGTCTTGAAAGCTTCTTCCGTGGCCAATAGAGACTCTTCAAAGTGTCCCATTTCTATATAAACCGATCCAAGTGATACTAATACCACATCTTTATATTTCGGATGTACTGATTTTAATGCAGATTGTAGGCAATGTAGTGCGTTCACTCTGTTCCCGCGAACTCGCCAGTAGAGTGACGCTAATACTTGAGCTATCCATTTGGGAGCTAATCTCTGTGGACAAATAATGAAAACATTAGATGAGTCTTTTAATAAATAATTAGTCTTAATATATATAAATCTCGTGTCACAATGTTTGTCCTCAATGGACTTCTAAACCACTTAACCGATTATAATAAAAATCGCACACCATGTGCAGTTCGATCCAACTTGAGAGATAGGACAGTTTAAACATGTAGGTACCACGAGCGAAGCCGGGGCGGACCACTAGTTATATGTATAAAATAATGTGGTGAGCAATCATGGACACAGATATACTCGCGTATTGAAAGCCAAATAAATTAAACAAAAGACTTAAAAGTTAGATAGTGGGTCTATGAAAGCCATTCATTAAATCAATTTTCAATAAACAAAGAGACAGATTCCATTCATATAAAATGTCTAATCGCATAATCCAACACTAGAGAGTGCCTATAGAAAATATCACCCAACACCAGTCAAGTAAAAATTGAACTTCTTTCGATACATATAAGATCTAAATTGCAAAAGCAGACCCCATAATTTTATTAAATAAATACCTTTCTCATGGCAACATAAATTCGATGTCCAATTTCCGCATCTTGCATATGACTGGCCTTCTCTATGTCTCCATCACTGACATATTCAAGCAATTTTTCCCTTAAATAGTCTGTATCAACAACCTCCGTCATCAATAATTGAGGTCTGTAATACGAAGATATATTTTCATGCAATAATTTTTATTTATTTATGACACTTCATTGTACATGTAAGAGAAATTTAAAATAAATGAATACATAAAATTGAAAATTGTACAATAGGCGACCTTATTGCTTAAAAGCAATCTCCTCCAGGCAACCATAAAAATAAAGGACATGTACATTGGACATTGTTAAAAAGCGAGGGCGCATCAAAAAGATAAAAAAAGATAAGATAATTAAAATAACTAAATAATTTAATTTAATTTTCTGAGCACAACATTAAATATAAAATCTGTTCTCAAGTAAGTTTATAACGTGCTTACGGCATATCGACAACTCAGACAATATAAAGGTTATTTAGAAGCTGTATGTATAACGATGTTAATGTTACCTTAAATATACAAAAAAAAAACATACAAAAATATAGCCAACCCCAATTTTTGTCGTGTTGTTTGTGTAATTCGAATTTTTTTTTTTTACAATACCCCAAAACTGACAGAAATTGATGTTATGTAATATATATTATGTTTCGATAATTATTTTTTTATTGTTTTCCTTGAAGTACTTCAAGGAATATAATAAAAAAAAGAATTATCGAAATCGGTCCACCCGTTCACGCGTGATGCCGTGACCAAGGAAAACGGGTTTCATTTATTCATTACATATTTACATATACATACTAGCTTACCGCCCGCGGCGTCGCCCGCTTTGGCTAAAACCTAATAAATTATATACTAAAACTTTCCTCTTAAATCACTCTATCTATTAAAAAAACCGCATCAAAACCCGTTGCGTAGTTTTAAAGATTTAAGCATACAAAGGGACATAGGGACAGAGAAAGCGACTTTGTTTTATACTATGTAGTGATATAGATTACAGTTGAATAAAACAATATAAAAAAATGTATGCGTGTACTAGAGTACACACGTAAGAAGTGAAACTTCTTTATGACCTTAAAAATGTCACGAGTATGGCGTAACGTAAAAATGTCACGCGTACGGCGTAACGCAAAAATGTCACGCGTACGGCGTAACGCAAAAATGTTACACTAAATTTTTGTCCAACCCCGATAAAGATGTTTCACTTCAAAAATTAATAAGTACCGATACTCACTTATAGCTCTTCTTTTCCTTATCATGTGGGCACGTGGGCGGATGCCACGGTAGCTCGTGTTCCACATTCAACGCTACTCCAATCTTATCTGTGAGCAGTTCCTTCACTCTGTAAGGGGCGCCTATATCAATGTAAACTATACTTTAACAGTGTAAAGCTAAAAATAATATGTGGAGTGTGAAAAGAGGCTACTTTTAATTTCAAATGTATGTAGTATAATAAATATGAATATTGTATAGTTATAGCACAGACTAATAATAATATACTACGTGTTATAGTAAAATGTGATGTAGTAATGCATTAAAAAATGTTAAAAAAAATCAAAATGCTGTATAGATGTCGGACAACTTTAAAGTTAGTTAAAAAAAAATTACGAAAAAAAACGAAACCCTAGTGTGTTTGTTCGTCGTGTAGTTTTTAGTGTCCGACATGTGTCTATATATTCCCTAGAGATTTTTGAGGGGTGGTTTTAAAATTCTATAATTATTATGGATACTGTTAAAATAAAACAAAAAATTGCATGTACAATTAAAACAAAACAATTCCAAAACAATCATGTACCAACATTACCTAATCCCTTTATTCTCCAACGGTAAGAACACGGGATACACGGCTTCAACTTTATCCGGGAAATTAGGAGCTGTGACTGTACACACTTCGTCCGACGGCCAGTCTGCTTCTGTGTCGAATTCCTCTTCGTTCCTTTTTACCTGCATTGTCGGTGGGTACCTATACGGGAAAAATAGACAAAATTATTTTATTATTTAGTATTTCAAAATAGTTAATATTTAAATAAAAAATGTATGCGTGTACTAGAGTACACACGTAAGAAGTGAAACTTCTTTATGACCTTAAAAATGTCACGAGTATGGCGTAACGCAAAAATGTCACGCGTACGGCGTAACGCAAAAATGTCACGCGTACGGCGTAACGCAAAAATGTTACACTAAATTTTTGTCCAACCCCGATAAAGAAGTTTCACTTCAAAAAATAGCTATCGCCCACTGCTGCAAAACTATGGTAAACTTGTAATATCTTATAAAAGAAAACATTAAAGTTGGTTGTCTTTAAAAGTAACCGGGGTCTGCACTCTAATATCCTACCAGTCCACCATCACCTTGAGACAGAAAAGCCCCACTTATTTTTCCTTACGGAGACGCAGATTAGATGTCCTGCAGACGCGTCATACCTCGGGTATCCTGGATACCTTCTTGAACATAAGTTCCTACCTAAAGCCGGTACCTGCGTGTATGTTCGCGATGATATCTGTGCTCAACGTCTTCCTTATCTTGAAGATCCAAACTTCTCCGTTCTTTGGCTCATAGTGGAAACTAATTTTTTTTTTTATTTTTATTTATTTATATTTACTACAATAATACAATTCATTATAAATTAAATTAAACTGGCACAAACATAATCTCTTTAGAGATTTACCGCGCGCCAGCGCCGTCGACATAGAAAACACAGATTCGATATAATATTGACAAACAAAAATACCAATTAGTTATTACATACATTCATTCACAAAACTAACGAAAATATCCCGCAACATCTAAGTACATCTTTTATTTATTTATCATAAGAAATAACAATCGTGGGTAGAAATAAAAAATAATCTACATCTTATCGCAACTGCGGTCTGCACTCTGCACCCACAGGGTGTTGATTTTCGCTTACAGAATTAATTAATACTAGATAAATTGATTTACATTTTTTACACAATTAAATTGTTGAGTTGAGTTGCACAGCCTTGTACCGCCTTCTCCTTTCCACTTTAGAACTTCGCGACGAACGGCCGGTTTCCACCCCTTCGTGGTTGACATCCCTCGAGTGCGCACCAAGCGTTATCAAAACACTTTTCTGATCAAAACTGCGAAGGAGTGGAATTCCCTTCCTCCTACTGTGTTTCCCAATGAGTACAATTTGGATTTATTTAAGAAAAGAGTGAATAGGCTATACCTCTCTGATCAGGCATGCTAACCAAATGGACCGCATCTGCGCTTAACATCAGGCGAGATCGCGGTCAAATGCCTGAACAGTTTTTGATAAAAAAAAAAAAAAAAAAACTTTCTTACTCTTGAAAAATAAGTATGAATAGTGTTACTTGCACATATTGTAAAGATACATGAAGAATATACGCATGTTATTACGATTTGTTATTACGAGACAGAAAATTTTCAGCCACCAGGTTATGCTAGTAAATGAAAAATATGTTATCTATACTCATTATTATAAATTTCTTTCGGTGTAAGATAGCCCATTTATCGTAGAAGGCTTATAGGCTATAATATAATATCATCACGCTCAGACCAATAGGAGCGGATGAATGCGGGTGAAACCGTGGAGCACAGCTAGTTACTTACAAAAATATACCACTTTCATATTCAGTAAGCGGATCATCTGTAGAACCTTTCTTCTCTGGTTCGGGTTGTTTTACTTCAGGCTTGACTTCCTCCGCAGGCGAAGACGCAGATTTTTGTGCATTATCTATAATTTTTAATACAATTTTTTGGAAGAAAAATTTAAAATAAATTGCAAATTGTAATAAGGTGTTATTCATTGTTATGGTTTTCATCAAACTCATTTATCGAAAAAAAACTATTTGACCTTGAACTTTTATCAATTACTGTTCTAATAAATTGGCTGATATGCATTTGTTCCAGTTTATACTTATTATCAATTATCAATTTCAGCAAGTATAAAATGTGTAACTCAGTATTTAGTAATAAAAATATAAGCGATCTTATATTTCTCATAACCTACCACTAGATTCTTCCGCAAGTGCAGGTACTAAAACCTCTTCGGTGGCAACCTTTCCATCACTGATGGTGACTTTATTCAAGTGCACGTATATTTCAGGCGCCATATTTGCGTGCCTCTGTATATGACTTACAATCCTCTGTAAAGTATAAATAGCGTCCAAATTCGCTGTTCCAGAAACTTCCATCAAGCGATCATTGTATATAGGTCCGTCGAAAAAGTATTTTATCAATGAGTATTTATCCCCTGTCACTTTTAATTGACTTATTTTCAGTCCCGTTAATTCAGTCATTTTGGCACAATTTGTTTCCACGTTTTTATAATCTGTTTAAAGAAAAACAATTCATAAATTAAATTATAAAATTTTCTTAATGATAATATGTACTTATAAACAGCAGGAAAGCTTCAGATTATTGAAGTTTAAGTATTAATTTTAAGATAAAAAAATAATAAAAAGACGAATAAGTAAAGACAAGTCTTACCATATCCATCAACAGGTTTCATGGTTTTCAAGAATTCACTTTGAATTTTGATCCATTGAGATTCTTTAGAACTATAATTGTTCAACTCCTCACGTAATTTGTCTATTTTCCTGAAAACACATAAACATAAAGAACATAAGAAAGCAGAACCATAAAATTATGTCAAAATGGTTATATATAACAGATGATGTTTAATTAATTAGATAATTATTAACAATGCTTAATTTTGGAGAGAAATTTAAGTACAACTTGAAATGAATTTAAGATGCTAAAAATTACTTGCATTGCAAATAAAATTACTATTTACTACATATAATAGTATGAATAGATCATTTAAATATGCTTAAAAAGTTGTGACTTGATTTACCATACCATTATAGCAGTTGTACTCCATTAATATAGCAGTAAAAAACTAATTTGAACTGTTTAAAAATTTAAGAATTTATTTTTCAATTTTTTTTAAATAAAAAAATAAGAACAAATTTAAAAAAGCTTACCCTTTGAGATTCTTTATCCTCCCACCTAAATACACATGACACAAGGCTGCATATTTATGTTTCTTCGCTATATCCATTTTAGGATTTATACTCAACGCAACCTTATAATGTGCTAGAGATATATTGAATTCTCCCAAATATGTATAAATGTTGCCAAGTATAAAATGTGCAATGGGGTTAATAGAGTCATGATCCAAAGCCCCATTTAGTATTGTTATAGCATCTTCATACTTCTTAGCCCTGTATAATATTGATCCTAAATTGAGCATGGCTATATCTTTGTACTCTCTGAAACAGTTAAAAATATACAATACAAATATATTCATATACACTGGTATGACACAAATATGTAATCGGAATATTCTGAACTTGGAATTTTATTACATTCCATACTTTTATATTATTTATATTTATAACTATAACACAACTAGGACATAAGTAATGTTTGAGGCAATTAATTTTTAAGCTATTGCATAGCTTCTATCAAGGGCTTTGAGCGCGGCGATTGAATCCAGAAATTCCGTAAAAAAAAAACTCACGCTCCCCACTCCAACGGGCATTGAGGTGTGGCTTGAAGGCATAGCATGCAATAGCTTTACCGCGGCAGTCCCCGAGTGACACACATCTTTTTTTGCTGATTAATTACTTACCTAGGCGCATATAACACTGCACGGCGACAACACTCTAATGCTTTAGGTCCGTTTCCTTTTATTCTCCAAAACAATGCAGCTAAATTATAATGCAGCCATGAAGAACTGTTCCTGCGCAAGGCACCGGCCAGCCAATGACCAAACTGATCAACAGTACTTGCAGTAGACATGAGATCCAAAGACGGATATTCCGGAGTTATTGAAATGTTATTTCTTTTTATCATGCTCTGAAATAATAGATTTTAAACAATAAATAGGTGTTTCATTTTTTTATATCATTATAATGAAAAATACTATGCAAAAACAGAACTTACATTTAAATGTTCATAGGCAAACATGCTAAAGGTTAGAGAAGATATCTTTTTACAATCTGGCATGTCAATATCAGGCCCATAATGATTTGGCAGGTGAAACTCTTCTTCGGGGATGTTCTTTATGGTACCGTCTTCTAGTGGTGCGTGGGACCAGTCAATCATGTTTAGAGGTCCTGCTCTCATACAATTTTCATCCTTTCCTACATCAATACCTAAATCTGTATCTCTCTCAATATCTGTCCAAAGATCATCTAGAAGTTGCTGCTTTTTTGCCAGTTCATGGTATAAATTAATTATTTCATCCCATCGCGATTCTTGCTTCAAAAACGAGAGTAAATCGTAAGACCGGGCCATCTCAAAAGGAGAGTCGAGCTGCAAGTTTTATCGAGAAAAATAAATGTTAAATATTTATGTCTATATTCACCTATGTTAAAAACAGTAAAATATATTTTACCCTTGGTTGAATTAAGCCGCTTTCTGTCACCATC